>CM053764.1:128153011-128165872 GCA_028658305.1 Pachyuromys duprasi
AAAAAAAAAAAAGAAATTAGGGAAACTACACCTTTCACAATAGCCACTAATAACATAAAGTACCTTAGTGTGACTCTAATCAAACAAGTGAAAGACCTGTTTGAAAAAAGGTTTAAGTTTCCGAAGAAAGAAATTGAAGAAGATATCAGAAGATGGAAAGATCTCACATGCTCATGAATTGGTAGGATTAAAAGTGAAAATGGCCATCCTGTCAAAAGCAATCTACAGATTCAATACAATTCCCATCAAAATACCAACACAATTCTTTACAGAACTTGAAAGAATGATTCTCAATTTCATATGGAAAAACAAAAACCCAGAATTGCTAAAACAATCCTGTACAATAAAAGAGTTTCTGGAGGTATCTCCATCCCTGATCTCAAGCTGTACTACAGAGCAACAGTAATAAAAACTGCATAGTACTGGCATAGAAAAAGAAAGGTGGATCAACAGAATCGAATAGAAGACCCAGAAATAAGTCCACACACCTATGGATACTTGATTTTTGACAAAGAAGCCAAAACCATACAAAGGAAAAAGACAGCATCTTCAACTGATCTAACTGGATGTCTACATGTAGAAAAATGCAAATAAATCCATATTTATCACCCTGCACAAAACTAAAATCCAAGTGGGTCAAAGACCTCAACATAAAACCAGACACACTAAACCTGTTAGAAGAAAAAGTGGGGGAGAGCCTTGAACTCATTGGCACAGGAGACAACTTTCTGAACAGAACACCAGCAGCACAGGCTCTAAGATCAACAATCATGAAACTGAAAAGCTTCTGTAAAGCAAAGGACACTGTCGTCAGAACAAAACAACAGCCTACAGACTGGGAAAGGATCTTCACCAATCCTATATCTGACAGTAGGCTAATATCCAGAATATATAAAGAACTCAAAAAAGTTAAACACCAACAAATCAAGTAATCCAATTAAAAATGGGGTGCAGAGCTACATAGAGAATTTCTGTAGAGGAATATAGAATGGCAGAGAAACACTTTAAAGAAATGCTCAACATCTGTAGTCATCAGGGAAATGCAAATCAAAAGGACTCTGAAATTTCACCTTGTACCCAGCAGAACGGCTAAGACCAAAAACTCAAGTGACGGCACATGCTGGAGAGGATATGGAGAAAGGGGAACCCTCCTCCATTGCTGGTGGGAATGTAAACTTGTACAACCACCTTGGAAATTAATCTGGTGCTTTCTCAGACAATTAGGAATAGTACTACCTCAAGATCCAGCTATACCACTCCTAGGCATATATCTAAAAGATGCTCAGGTATACAAGGACATTTGCTCAACCATGTTTGTAGCAGTTTTATTCATAATAGTCAGAATCTGGAAACAACCCAGATGTCCCTCAACTGAAGAATGGATACAGAAATTGTGGTACATTTACACAATGGAATACTATTCAGCAATTAAAAACAAGGAAATCATGAAATTTACAGGCAAATGGTAGGAACTAGAAAACATCCTCCTGAGTGAGTTAACCCAGAAGTACAAAGACACACATGGTATATACTCACTTATAAGTGGATATTAGTCATACAATATAGGATAAACATACTAAAATCCTAAGGAAGCTAAACAAGAAGGAGGACCCTAGGGAAGTGGCTCAATCCTCACTCAGAAAGTAAATGGGATATTCAACTGGAAGCAGAAGAAAACAGGGAACAGACAGGAGCCTGCCATGGAGGACCTCTGAATGACTCTACCCAGCAGGGTATCAAAGCAGATGCTGAGACTCATAGCCAAACTTTGGGGAGAGTGCATGGAACCTTATGAAAGAAGGGGGAGATAGAAAGAACTGGAGGGGACAGGAGCTCCACAAGACCAACAGAAAGTCTGGGCACAGGGGTCTTTGCAAAGACTGATTCTCCAGCCAAGGCCCATGCATGGAGACAACCTAGACCCTTTGCTCAGATGTAGCCCATGGCAGCTCAGTCTCCAAGTGGGGGACATAGTAAGGAGAACAGCGACTGTCTCTGATGTGACTGGCTCTTTGACCACCTCCCCCTGGGGGGAGTGCAGCTGTACCAGGCCACAGAGGAAGACAATGCAGCCAGTCCTGATGAGACCTGATAAGCTAGGGTCAGATGGAAGGGGAGGAGGACCTCCCCTATCAGTGGACTGGGGAAGGGGTAGGGGAAGAGAAGAGGGAGGGAGGGGGCTACAGCTGGGATATAAATTGAATAAATTTTAATAATAAAAAATTAAAATAAATAAATAAGAATTTCAAACCTACTTTTTAAAAAAAGTTGTCATCCCTAAAACATGGAAGAAGGTTTTGACACCATCCATCCAACAAGGTGGCATATACACAAAAACAAACTCATAACAACACAGGTGAGAAAATCCACACTTGTTTAGAAACACCTTGTGTTTAGGTTTTCAAGACCTAAGCTAAAATGAATGCTGTATGTGCTAATGGTGCCCTGAAGAGCAGAATACAGATAAGGCAGGCTTGACGGGCACTTCCTGCAGCCTGCAGCACTGAAGTGAGGGTCTGGCCCACTGATTGTTTACACTTGGCCCTGATCCCAGGAAACCACAGTCATTCATTTGGTCATTTATTCAATGGTCCATAGGTGAGAGCCCCACGGGACTGTCTGGAGTCCTTTGTCTTTGCCAGAGTGGCCATCAGATCCTGACCCCATTGCCACCGATTTCCATCCCGGATGGATACTAGCACATGTCCTGTGGAAGAAGGCGTGAAGGAAATGAGAGGTTCGCTCTGTAAGGGCATGCACACAATGAGGGTATCATGGCTATTAGCAATGCAGTTTGTCTCAGTGACTCCATAAAGCTTGCACAATGTGTCATTATGCCTGGTTATACAACTATGGTGCCCCTGTGCTTCTGAGACCTCCAGTGCAGTCTTCCGCCTAGAGCTTCATACCTAAAATTAACTTTGTTAACCCCATTACAGATCTCTTAAAGACTGAACGGAAACCCTTGAGTATTTTGAGCTATTTAATCACATTGTGGTTTAAAAAAATGGTATCACAACACTGTTTCCACCACTCCCCACATGGTTTAAGAAGCAATAAAAAACCTTGAAAGCCCCAGCACAATCACTGAGCTTTTTACTAATGACAACTTAACTCTTTAGGGAATCTGTCTTAGTTATTCCACGCAGGAATAACTAAGCAAACCTTTAGTAAACATTTCAGGTCTTGAAGACTGTGTGATCTTTATCATAGTTACTTTACTGTGTCACAGTAGCACGGCAACAACCACAGGCCTTAGACAACTGAGTACAGCTGTATTTCAATAGTATTTAATTTGGGACACTGAGATTTAAATTTCGTATATATTTCACAAGTCACAAAGTGTCAGGCTTCATTTTATTTTATAAAAAAAATTAGGAATATAAGAACTATTATCATAGTCTGAAAAAGAACTACAGTTCTTGCTCAATAGGGATTTATCAACCAAAGCAAAGAACAATACATACTTAAAATACAGACAGATGACTATATACACAGTACAGTAAGATAACAGCTTAGCATGAGCTATTTCTATCAGATGGTTAAAAACTCTAAGGTTTTAATGATGGCAGTATTTTGTAAGGCATGCCTATTTAAAGCCACTGGAGAACATACACGAAGAAGGGAAATCAGCAGAGCTCTCTATGAGAAAAATCCACATGGTTATTGGCTTCCATTCTTACTTGGTGACTGTCTGGAAATTTCCTCAGAAGAACTTACTATATGCCCAAAGTCAAACATTAAGCAGCTTTCGATCCTTGCTGCATTACAGCAATTGGCAAGCTTTTCTTTTCCTGGAATTTACATTAAGAAACTACTAAAATATAGTGTCTTATAGAAAACACTGGAATCAGGAAGTATGAGAGGACAGAAAAATAATAGTGTTCCCTCTATGTAAGTTGAGCTCCGGACACCTGACTTATGTTATTCCAGTTAACCTGGCAATGATCCCGGGACTTTGAAAATTGTCATTACTGTACTAGTAACTGTACTAGAAACTATAGCACAGAAGGGTTAAGTTTACTGTCCTTGATCACTTAACAGAGTCTGAACGCAGGCATGAACCCAGTGCTCATAATCCCCTCTACCTATGCTGAGGGAGAGCTCTAACCAGGAAGGCTCTGTCACTTCTTTTGCCACACACTTTTGCAATATCCATTCACCACCCCACTTCCCAGTCTGGCCCTAGTGGTCCATTTCCCACCCTGAAGAGGAGTGTTCATGTGAAAGCGATAACGAATAGTGAGAGTGTGGGGCTGGGACTCAGGAGACTTTGGTTCCTGTCTGGATGTGAGTGATGACCCTGCTCAGATCCTTTAACTCTGGGGGATCTGATTTCTCCACAGACAAAACAACAGCTGTTTTCATGGACAAGATCAGATGGCTCCACATGTGTGGAAGTATTTTATCATCTACAAGAACCGAATACCGTTGGTAGTTATTTTTATTACACAAAGCCTTCACTCTTGCCTTTTCGTTCCTTTTGTATTCATTGTAAGCAGGCAATATATTTGACAATCACAAAATTTTGCAGTGTTTTTCTTGGCTGACCGTTCTTTTCCCATTTCTTTTCTTTATTCACTGAGGAGACATGAGCGCTCCTCCTCATTCTGACTCCTGTCTTTCCTTAGAGATGATGAGACAGACACACAATGGTTGCTGGAGCCAGCTTGTCCTATCGACTCCAGTTCTTCCCAACTCCAATTCAGGGAAACTGTCTTGAAATTGGTAATAGTGGGAGTATTTATACCATGGAAATGGAAGACTATATATGTTACCCTCCCTCTATCCTCCCAACCATAAAGCTACTTGCTGCATGTCTACAAGCATACATCTGGATTTAGAAGCAAGATAATAAAATATCACAAGTGCTAGGGATGAGAGCATAGAGTGTCTTGGAAGTAGGTAGGGAGTTACCAGAGCTATGAGGGATGACCAGAGGCAGTTAGAGGTATTCTTAAGGAATGGGTCTTAAGCTGAGAAAAAAAGAACAACAGGAACTAGCCAGGCAAAGGAAAGAGTTCCAGGTGGAAGTAAAGAAGAGGGTTAGAGCTTCTGAAGGCAATTCCTTAAGGCTTTGGTGCAAACTACTATAGAGAAGAGAAGAAGAATGAGGCCAAAGGAGTGAAGGATCCAATTTACCCTTCGGCCTATGATTGTCTATCAGTGGGTTTTCAGCAGGTATATGGAGGTTTTAAGGATGAGCTCAGAGTCAGAGATATGGCATTTAAATTCTAGTCTTCTAGCCAAGTGATTTCAGAGGCACATTTGCCTCAGGCAACAGCTGAGCCTCACTTATAAAAGGGGACTAAACAAAGAACTCATACCTGCTGGGGTGGGCATGAAGGTACAGGTATAGAGCTTGGTACCATGCTTGGCTCACAGGAGTTGCACTGGAGGCATCTGCAGGCCAGCTGGCCAGCAAGCACAGGTACTCATTCTGTAGGATTCCGTCTGTAATCCTCTCCTACCAGAGAACATTCCATATCAGTGTTTCTCATACTCCCAGTGCTGCTGATTCATTTATTGGGCAGTAGAGCCAGTTTATTGAGTCCTGACTGGAACTTCAAATTACACACACATACACACACACACACACACACACACAGAGAGAGAGAGAGAGAGAGAGACAGAGAGAGAGACAGAGAGACAGAGAGACAGAGAGAGACAGAGACAGAGAGAGACAGAGAGAGAGAGCAAGAGAGAGCGAGAGAGAGAGAGAGAGAGAGAGAGAGCAAACACTAACACTGGATGTGTGGTTCAGTGGTAGAACACCTGTGTACGAAGCTCTGGGGGTTCAATCCCTTGCACCAACAAAATCAATAAGGCTGCAGGAGGCATTAAGTACCTTCAACTGCATTGTTTTTACTAAAGTCGCCCCCTGACTGTGAGTCGGCCTCAGAGACTAGAACTGTCTAAGGCAAAATCCTGCCCAGTAACTTGGCAGATGAAGGAAGAGATGAACTTGCTTTTAGTTTGGTGTATCCCAGAAAGATAATTCTATATGTGAACTGACTTTAGAATAATTTATTTTCAACATATGTCAAAACATATCCAGTTTGCCCTTTGGAGTTGCAAACACTGTTTGGCATTTCTTTTTTCTTTTCAATTTTAAAAATGGAAAATAGTGGTGGGGGCCTGACCAGTGCTTGGCAGAAAAAAACAAACACCCCATGATGATTTAGTTTCCTAGGTCTTCACAGGGCTCACTCCCCAGGCATATGCAATTGTCACCAGATTAGCTCCCGACATTTATTGACAAAGGAATTAATCTCCACCAATGATGTTTCTTAAAGTCCATTCTTTACAGGAAGCTGTGACCGACATCAGGGCTCCTTTATTTATTTATTTATTTTCCTCCAGATTAAAGTGGCTGAAAATAGCCTCTTAAACCCTTGGTTTAACTGAGGATGGTACAAGAGTAAAAGAACATGGTGGCAGGGTGGGGTGGCTGGTGAGCGGAGCATGGATTTGTGTGTGTGTGTGTGTGTGTGTGTGCAGTGAAACTATTCTGTGAGATACTATATGGTGGATATACATCTTCACACATCTTTCCAAGCCCATAAACTGTTCTACATCAAGAATGAACCCTAATATAAACTCTGGACTTGGGGTGATTAGGATAAGTCATAGTGGACACACATGACACTCCAGTGTTGCTAATAGGTGAGGCTTTGTAGGGGGAGGAAGAGACTTTTCAAATATTTCTGTGAACCATAAGCTGCTTTAGAAATAATGTTTTCAGGGACTAGTAAGATGGTTCAACAGACAAAGGCGCTGAGTTCACTTCCCAGAACACCCATGGTGATAGAGGGCAAAACCAACTCCCATAAGTTGTCATCTGACTTCCACACAGCTGCTCTGGCATGCCCCATGCCCTTGCTCCACACTAAATGTATTAAAATAAAAAATTAAAGTCAAAACATTAACAAAAAATCAATATATATTCACAGATGACCAGCTCTCCAAATTCAAATCATCTTTTCCCTGGTGCACAATATCATATGCCCACTGCAGGCAGTCATTGAAGCCATATGTATGAGATGCCTCTCATATGTTTGGGAGTGTGTCTGGGGATGAACTGTGTGAGAAAAGATCTCAACATGGCAATTGTGTATCTAGTCAGAGACATCCTATTGGTGATCTGCCCATGCTCAGTTCCAGAGTTAGATGCCTTCTCTTAATAGGTTTCTCTCTCAGAAAAGGAGCCACACATACTCCCCAAACCAATAACACACTTCTAAGCTGGAAAATGCCCACTTCTTTTACCCAGGCATTACTTGGAGACCCTACTTGGCAGATGAAGGCACCTGGAGTTCATGGACAACTGCCATACTTATTGGATATCTTCAGTGGGACTGCCCATTTTTTCAGTCAGGCTGTTAAATTCTGCTGAACATTCATCGTGTGCACCAGGCTAGCATTTGTACAGAAAAACATAAGGGAGTAAGAATAAAAATCTTACCCCTGATAACAGAGAAAACAGTGGAAATAACACACAGAACTAAAGAAAAGCTGACAGCTCCGTCAAGTGGTAGCTTTCCTTGTCACAGAAAGTTCTATCTTTGGGATAGCCTGGGGGAGGGGCAGTTATTTCTTATGTGCCATGAGTCTTATATATGTGATTCATGCCAGCAGTGCAGAACTTAGTGGAAGCTTTAGACAGATTCTGGGGTGCAAGGAGGTCCAAGTGCTCAGGAAAACACACCTATAGGTGTGGCCATCATAGTTTGTTGCTGATATGATGTTAGAAAGAAGGATTTAAATATCCACAGCTTCCGTTCCAACTGCGTGCTCAGCTGTATGGACCTTTCGTGAATTATATAAACTTTAGGTCTGGTTAATTTAGGTGTGTGATGTTTTTATTTGCACGGACTTTTGAAAATAATAAAGTTTATTTAAAAAACCCTCCATGGGCAGGGGCAATCAGAAGAACATGTCATGTTAAGAGTGGGTTTCCTACACATGCCAACGTTTGCCTTCAGTCCTTAGCATTCTTGAGTATGTCATTGTCAGCTTGCAGCTAAATTGGTGGGAGAAGGTGAACCTGCGGACATGAAGTGAGAAAAATTCTGTCTATCCTTTGTTATCAACAAAGCTTCTAATATAAGCTTAAAAATTCTTTTGAATAGAGGTTTAACTCTATTAAAAAGAAGTCTCTGTGGAGGAAATACCTTAAAATACATGGCTTAGGAGGTAAACACAATGATAAATGTCTTTAAGTCTAAATGCCAACGCCTACATGAACATATGTTAAAGGAAACAAGACACTTGCAGCTAATAAATAATGTGAAATATCAAATTCATGCTTCTTAGAGGATTTAATTATGTTGTGAAACTGATTTGCCATTAATGATCACAACACACAAATCATTTAAGCCAGATAAAAACAAAACAAAACAACTTAAGGGTACCATGATAGTTAGTGTATTTACAAGTAACATTTACAGTGGCTCTGTTGGAATAGGAAGCATAGATGCCTTCTAGGACACAGTGGCAGATGGAGTTCCCTATTGTAAGAACTGTCTGAAGGTAGACCTATATTAGGGAAAATCCAAACTCTTTCATCTTTACATTCCTGGATCAGGGATCTAAAAGGAAAACAGAACAAAACAAAACAGAACAGAACAAATCTACCTTGCTCCCTTCTAGCAGCCTGTCATCTCAGACCCAGCAGCCAACAAGGAGAAGAGCTTCCTACAAGATTACTAGGGACAGACAAGACACACACAGTGGTTGGCCTTTTCTCACTTCCCTTCTTGTTGAGGGAATCATAAAGTTCCCAGCATAACGCAAGGGCAGCCATTGATAGGGAGTTGGATGAGGCAGGTGAAGATTCTCAGAGAGAACAGTTAGTTTGGATTAGGTGGTCTGAGAAGGAAGGGAATGGAATCTGCAAAACTTCCTGTGACCTAAGAGAGAAACAGCCAATTGGCAAGAAATAACAGGTAGCATCAATAATAAAAATGTGTGACTTCTTTGATCCTGTCATATCTTAGAAAGGAGTCTTAAGTGGTCAGATAAAAATCTATATATTTAAAACATATATACACATATATTGGAACACCATAGGAAGCATCCTGTGCTTTGACTCTGGCCACCTTTCCAGCTCACTTCCTCTAATATTCAAACACAAACAATGTTTGTTTTCTCAGGATCTGTGATGCATTGATCTTCCTTTCTTTTCACCTTCTGCCTATCCATTAGCATCTCCTATTCCCTCAAAACCCAGTGTAAACAGTGGACCATCACTAATCAACCTCTTCCATGCACATAAATGCTTTGTCTAGTCTCCTAGCAAAACAATGAACAAGCTCTCTGTTGAACCTATGCCTGCTCTTTTGCTGATGGACTTGCTGAAGAAAGATACCCAGCCTGAATCATCGTACTTTAGATTTCATAACCGAGAGAACCCTAATGTCATCAAGCATTCACTCCATTCCTTTAAACTTTCTTTGATAATTTCACATTGACCTCTCTTTCCCCAGTCTCAAATATCTTCTGACTACTAGGCTGACCTTGCCTTACATTTCATGGAGAAATCTGGAGAAATCTAGAAAAGACTCCTGTGACCCCACTTCTCACTGCTGTCTGTGCAGTGGGCTTTATCTCCCCCCTGTCCTCACTGGTGCACTAAAATTCACCCCTCTGTATGCCTTTCTACGCTACAGGATCACTAGTAACCAACTTTCTGTTTAATACTATCAACTTCTCCTTAGTTCTGGACCATTTTCAATAGCATACAAGTATGCGATTATGTCTTCCAACTAAAAGCAAAACCCTGTTGTTATGTGTCTTCTGTAGATAATCATCTCATTAATCAATTCCCCTTGCAGAAAATCTCCTTGAAAAGTTTTTCCATTTCTTTCCTTTCATTCTTTCCTCTTTTCAGCTTTACTGAGATGTCATTAAGATGTCTAAAGTTGATGATGTGAAGTATGTAGTGTGATCACTTAGGACATGTTACATGCTGTGAGACATTGCCACAGTCAAGATAATGAACCTTCCCACACCACAGAGCATCCTGCTGCACCCTTCTCTTCTTTTACACCCAATCCCATAAGCCTTTGTCATTGCCACCTTTGTCAAGGTCACAGGCTATTCCCTTGGTGCTGACTCAACAATCAACTCTTGGCTCTCATTTGACCTCACCCCAGCTTAATTGTTTTTTCCTTGCATTGTGGTACACTTTGTTTACTTGGCTTCCCTTAACTTCTGAAATAATACAGCTGATTGGTATTTATTTTTCCTCACTGATGCTGCCTCCTAGTTTCTCCCCCTTTCATTAATCATTTTCTGCTAGAGAACCAGAGTTCTACACCCATGGTTGTCTTTTCTATGTGCACTCAGTCCTTTTTGAGCCTCAGCTAGAAACACGGTTAACTTGACAGATAATAGGCATTAAGTAAAATTTTAGCCATTAGCATGATTATCCTTTATAGAAACCATGGAGTTCAAAATGGCAGAACATGAATAGCACTATTATAAAATTTGTTTTCATGGAAGGTTTTGAATAATACTTCAACTATAAAATGTTGTATGAGGGGATTTAATGAATTTGACTGGATAGACTCACTTTTTTTTTATTACACCTCTGTACCCCCACACCTCTCAGGGCAAGCTTGCTCATTTCTATGTTTATGGCATTCACAGGACTCTTCCTTGTTGATGTAGGGTGACACTCGATGATGATTAGACACACCTGGTAGCTCTGTCTGTAAGGCACTGCTCTTTAATGTCCCCATTCAGGGTCCTTACACACTTTTATCCATTCTTTAGTGTTTCTTCTGTAGGCTTTTGAGTCTTGGTCCAACTGTAATCTAGGTTCCCTGTTTTCTAGGAGGCATATAGAATTTACCAGACAAATAGCTGCTGCAGCATGCATTTCAAGATTCTTCAGCTAGATTCTGTAGTAGGTATAGGGAAAGGAGAGAGAATCATCACGGCAAAGGCAACCTTAAGATCCTCTAACTCCCCTTTCATAACATACTATAAAAACAGCATATTCTCCAGATAATGTAGAATTCCTTGTTAAGCGGTGACATAGTGTCACCAGTTAATACACCGTCTGTAGTCCCAGTGATGCTGTAACAATTACTGTTGAATTCCTCTGGGAGGGGTTATAAGTAGTCCCCCATCATTTGACAAATATTACCAACAACAAATACTATCAGTATCTTTGCTCCCCTCCTTTCTCTGATGTTTTATTTTCTGCTGGTTATGTTCTTGGCTATTGGTGTTAGATTTCCATTACTCTGGCAAAACACTTGGAAAAAAAAAAAACAGCTTAAAAGGAGGAAAAGCTCATGGTTCCAGAAGAATCTGCATGATCTCTTGACTGTGCTGCTCTGGGCCTGTGGCAGGACAGTACAGCATGGCAAGGGCATGTAGCAAAGTGCAGCTATGCATCTCTTGGATGCTGGGAAGAGAGAGGCAGGAAGGGGCTGTGTTCCCAACATCCTCTTCAAGGAAATTCCCCAAGGATCTAAGTTCAAACCACTAGGCCCTATTTCTCAAGGCTTTACCCTGCCCAACAGTGCCACAAATTGACAAACTCTCAATGTATGAGCTTCTAGGGGACATTCAAGCTGCAAGTCATAACACTACCTTTATAACATTAAACAATATGCCTATACATTTGTTTATTAGTCCATCATCGTATGACAGTAACTCCTGACTGTTCCTAAGTGTGCACACTGAGGAAAGTATTGCTATTCCATCTCTCCCCATTGTGCTCCGGTTTTCAGCACCAATATTTTCTTTGGTGTACTACTGATTCCTTTTATTCCCTCTGTCCCTCCTTTCCTTCCTTTTCTCCTCCCCACCCCCTCTCTTCTTTCTTTCTTCTGTTTTGGTTTTTCAAGACAGGGTTTCCCTGGCTGTCCTGGAACTTGCTTTGTAGACTAGGCTGGCCTCAAACTCAGAGATCCCCTGACTCTGTTTCCCAAGTGCTAGGATTAAAGGCATGTTCTGTCATGCCTGGCTCCAGATTTTGTATTCATAAAGCTTATAATTTAAATTGTCTATAATCATAATTGCCTTCTACTGACCCTCAGAAGTAAATTCCAGAAAATGAAAACCAAAGAAGAATATTTCAACATTATAATTATAAGAATATTATTCATTCTAGAAGCAAATAGTATGATTGGAACCTGGGAGAAAGAGATGCAGGGTTCTTCAACCTGCTTGAAGGGGGAAGTCTTGAGCATTAAGATCAAATCATTATGAATGTTGTTTTCAGGGCTGGAGAGATAGCTCTGTGGTTAAGAGCACTGGCTGCTTTTCAAGAGGACCTGAATTCAATTCCTAGAACCCACATAACAGCTTACCACTATCTGTAACTCCAGCTCTAGGGGAACTGACACTTTCACACATACATACATATCATACATGTAATACACATGAAACAAACAAACAAATGTTGGTTTCAGCCAGGCATGGTAACACATGCAGTCAGGAGGCAGAGGTAGGTGGATGTCTGAGTTCAAGGCCAGTCTGCTCAATAGAGTGAGTTCTAAGACAGTTGAAACCCTGTCTCAAAGCAAACAAGCAAACAATCAAAACCCCAAACCATAAAAATGGTTGGTTTCACCAAGTGTCAAAATCAGAATCCATTCTCATCAGAACACATTCTCATTTGCTTCATAGTCAAACTGTATAGTTATTAAGGAGGTTTTTGTTTTTCCTGATAGTGCTTATTGCTTTTATTTTTTTCTTTGTTGACAAAAGAAGAATGAATTTCACTTTAATGTTGAGAACATACAAATGTTTAATCAAATCATTATAGAAAATCCACACTCTTAGGGATCTATTTCCTGACTTCATGCTGTATCCAGACAGCTTTCTAAATCTGCTGCCCAC
>CM053764.1:128166372-128182440 GCA_028658305.1 Pachyuromys duprasi
GCACACACGCACAATCACACACAGCATTTGCAATTTACAATGAAAAAAAAAAAACCTAATCCAACTGAAAACTGGCAAAAATTTGCAAAAACATAGACAAAACAAAATACAAAATAACAGGAGCTTCCTATGTAGCCCTAGCTGGCCTGAAATTCACTATATAGACCATACTGGCCTTGAACTTACTGCAGTCCTCCTGTGTCTGCCTCCCAAATCCTGGGATTATAAAGCATGTTCCACCACAACTGATATACAGTGTCAAAAGTATTTAGGGAGTAGTAGCAAGAATCTCAATTATACCCCCACCCCAAGTATGAAAGAACTATGAAGCCATTAAGCTGAGAGAAAGAAGCTACTCAGAAAAAGCTGCCTATTTCATAGTCTCAGACACATACAATTTCAGACTAGGCAAAGCCATAGAGGTAAAGTTGGTTAGTGGTTGCCAGGGACTAAGGGATAGGAATAAACAACTACTAGTGAATGCATGGTTTTCCTTGGAGTGATGAAAATGTCTTGGAATTTATTGGTGATGATTTCAAACATTGTGAAATGTTAAAAACACCAACTGTACACTTTAAGGAAGTAAAGTTTATGGGTTTGTAAATTATTTAAAGTCATAGTTTTTCTAACTCTACCTTTGATGGCAAAGGATTAGCAAAATGTTAAATATCTTGAAGCCCTATATGGTAGTTCATTATACTATTTTCTCTACTTCTGTTTTATGTATGCATATTTCTATAATTTTAAAATCATTAGTGGGGCCTACTGAGTTGGATATTAAAATTCCCAAGGATAGGATCTGGGCATTTGTCATCTTTTTTGCTAACAACTTGTTTCCAGTGATGTTGGTGTTGGTGTTGATAGTGGTTGTGGTTGAAAACAAAGTCTTGACATGTAGCTCAATCTGGCCTGGAATTCACTACATAGCCCAGACTGGCCTCCAACCCATCCTCCTATCTCCAGCTTGAGTGCTGAAGTCACTGGCATGTACCACCACATCCAGCTTCCACTTTATTCTTTTGAAATCAAAATCAATTGCTAGTTTTTTCTTTTGAAGTCAATAAACCGCTAGCTTGAAAATCAATCCACAGAAACTAGTAATGTACTTCTGCAAACATGAATCTCTGTAGCAGAGAAGAAAGCTGTTCTACTTAGGAAACAAATAGATAAATAGGAAGGAAAAACAGAAAGTTCTGATGACTCAACAAGAGAAACCAAAGAAAGAAGATACAAACACTAGAGCTTTAAAAGATCACTAATCAAGGGTCACTTAACTTAAAAGCAGATAGCCCTGTGAACCACAACACACCTGGAAACCAGCACCATTTGCAGAATGACATCATGTTTCTGTCCATAATGATGACCTGGAAACATTCACAAAGACTAAATTATAATCAAAGGGTTAAATTATGTTACTTCAAATAGAGGCAAGCAATTGTTTTAGAAAGTAGCATCTCAAAAATGTTATATTTTTAAAACCTCAAATACCTAGAAAATCTGATTAGCCAGCTAATTTTACTTATAAATCTTTAATAGCTTTATTTTTTTAAGTCTTCTAATTTTTCTGCTTGACATTTAAGATTTTAAAAATTTATTTTATTGTGTGTGTATGAGTGTTTTGCTCACATCATGTGTCTGTTCCTAATGCTGGAGGGGGCATTGGATATCCTAGAGCTGGAGTAATGGACAGTGGTGAGCTATCATGTGGCACGGAGACTCAAACTGAGGTCCTTCGCAAGAACAAGTGCTCCCATCTGCTGGGCATCCCTCCAGCTCGTCTGCTTGACCTTTTACAAACAAAATCTACCTTGCTACTTGAGGACAAACAACAGGATATAAATCTCCTTTTTGAAATAAGCACAGGAAAAGGCAAACTAAGAAGAAGGAGGTTTTCTTCTTGTTTTTTTAATACTCTTTCTTTTAAGACAGAATGTTTCTCCAAACCAACAGTACTGGGTAAAATTACATATAATTAAATATTTTAAACATAATGGAATACTTGAAACATTTTGATAAATATATACACTTGTATAGCCATCATCCCTACTAGTGTATAAACTATTTTTACATTCCTGTGGTTTCTCTGCCCCTTTGTAATCAGGCTCCTGTCCCAACACCAGGAAACTGCTGATGTGGTTTTTCACACCTGACTACATGCATATCATGAGTGCATACATGTAAAATGTTCAGACTAAGCAGAGCCATCCATTAGTTTTGTCACATAAACTGTACAAGAAAAGACTTAGGCTGTGTGTTTTATTGTGTCTGGACTCTTTCTTTCTGAATATTTCTAAGGTGCACCCATGACCTTGCATGTTATTAGTTCTTTTATGTTATATGTTATTTTACTTTACTGTCAAAAAGCAGTTGCTACATGAATATACTACACATGATTTATATCTTTACCTGTTGTTTCTGATTATGTGGATAATATCTTTTTATGGATCTGTGTTTTGCTTTCTCCTTAATAAAAACACAATGTTCATGTTGAACAGATGCTTAGCTTCTCAAGAACCTGCCAAACTTTTTCCCCAAGTAGTTTCAACGTTTTATACTCCATTAGCAATGCAAGAACGTGCCAGTTAAATCCTATGACCTTGATTTTCCCCTCCCTTCTTCTCTAGTTTGCTTCTCTCACTCATTTGCTGTTTTGCTCACTGCTTTAGAAGCTTCACTTTTTGTTTATGTAAACCTCCCCCTGTAGGGTTATAAACCTTCCAAGATTCATTCAAGCATTAATATTAATGGCATGTTGCTAATATCTCAAGAAGAGTTTTAAACACAAATTTTTCCAAACAATGATGATTAAAATGATTTCTAAAGCTGCATTTATATCACTTTCTAGCAGGTAGGCAATGAAAGGATGTGAGTCCTTGCTCATTCCTGTTTGGCAATTTTTGTGGCTTACTTTTTGTTGTTGTTGTTTTGATATTGTCTTTCTGTGAAAGTCAGCCCCTCGGGGTTTTTGGTTCTGTTCTGTTTTGTTTTGTTTTGTTTTGTTTTGTTTTGTTTTGTTTTGTTTTTAACAGTCTCAGTATGTAGCCCTGACTAGCCTGTAACTTGCTACATAAAAGCAGTCTGGTCTTGAATTCACAGAGACCCACCAGCCTCTACTTCCTACGTGGTGGTATTGAAGGCACCACCAAGCCTAGCAGCACCTCTGCTAATATCAGAGGTGCAGTACATGCCAGTGATAAGTAGCTCAAGCTGGAAGAGTGATCAGACCAGCGTGAGAATCTTTCCATTGACCAATCTGTATCTTACAGAGCCTTGCTTTCCTCGCCTATAATCTGAAGAGTAGGGGTGATAATTACCCATATCTCATATGATTATTACGATGGCAATGATCTCATTGATGTAAAGCCTCTGGCAGTGTTCCTGATCATATTTATGAGTCAGCCAATGGAAATTAAAACAAATGTGTTCCAATATGATTGAAGCAAGGTCATCATACGAAGCTTTGAGATGTATTTTAGAATATAAATTCTGTCTTCTGCTCTGACCTCAACCATTTCTCCTCTCCTGGACAGTCAGTTGCCCCCATTTCATTAGCTTCTAGTGAGCACCACCTTCCTCCAGGTTATCCCCTCTTCGCTGTTCTTGAGATGATGCTGCCTGTCTCACTCATTTCAACTACTCTCACACTGAAATATCCTCTTTCTCTGAAGCTGTTTCTGACTTCTCACATGTTCATGTTAAATAGATGCTTAGCTTCTCAAGAAATTGCCAAGCTTCTTTTCCAAGTAGTTTCAACATTTTATACTCCATTAGCAATGGAGACCTACAAATGGTATGTATAGCCGGGGACTCATGATGTGTCTGCCATAAAGATCCTAGACTGGTGAAACTGTGGAACTTCTTTTTCCTCATAAAAAAAGCACACACCAGAGTATATAACAAAGGGCCAGAGGGAATTTTGGACTCATATCTTAAAATCCTAGAGTAAAGAAAAAGCAATTTATCCTATAAGTAAATATGATGTGTAATTCTAGTTTATGTTTTAAAGAAAAATTACATTATTTTGGGGTCCCTTCTCTTTACTGAAAAAATACATTGCCAAAATTCAGGTGTTTCTTCTATCACTGTAATTTATCAAAAAAAAGCAGTAATTCAAAACAAGTTTCCCTTTTCATATTCACAAGACCATTCATACTTTGTTCACGAGTTACAGGATAAGAACCAAGTAGAAAAATACTACTGAGCACTTGCTAGGTACCATTCCCTGAGCTATACATTACCTAGTTAATGCTCACAACATGACATAAACAATGCTAGGGGCATTATTACTTTAATCTTATGTAAAAGTATAAAAGAAAACTAACATAACACCAACTTTCCTATAGGTAATGAACAGAAAGCAAAAAGCAATCCTTTATTATTAAAAAATAATAAAATGAACTCAGTAGCAAGTTATAGCATCCTGGGTGCATGTTAGCTTTATTATTGTTGCCCTTAGTAAAAGCATGTAGTTTGTGTATGTATCTGCATAAACCACGTGATTGTTGTTATATAATCTTGGACTGGAAAGGAGGACCATGAAACATCTGATGTTCTCATTTCCAAACAAAATTAATGTTCACAGGAATGAGAGGGTTTGCACACGGGGATACATCACATTTATATCATGTGCCTTCTGGAAACATGAGTTCCCTGAATATTGGCAATACGTACGAAACTTCCTTCTTTTACTTCTCACATTGCAGAACCACAGGTTAATGCTGTGTTCACATACTCGCTTCCCATGGCACTGCTTCCCATGTAGGTCAAGGAGACAGAGCATGCATTCACACTTTGCAGGTGCCTGTTGGTTGATGTTACAATTGGGCATCCTGGTTACTTCAGCATTTGATCAGGCACATGTCCTTGGACTTGTGTTGTAGTTTCATTAGGGTTGCAAAATAACTAGTAATATTCTTTGTTTTTATATTTAGCAGTGACTATTAATGGTGTGATTATAGGGTGTAAGCAAACCCCTCCCAGAGAGTGTATAAATGACTCAATGATTGCCTGGGGACAGGTTACCCAATACTATTGCACTCTGGAATGAAAATATCTAGCCTAGACAACTTTATTATGACTGTAAATTTGGCTTCCTACCCATACTCCTATCAAGCCAAACCATATATGTTTGATGAAGCATAATTCCTTATTAGAGTTTGAGAATGGTAGTACAGGCAACATCACGATAGAAATCCAATTTGAATTTTAATCAAGTTTTGTTCATTCCCAAATGCTAGCTAATAAAAAAAATTCAGTACTGTAGTCACACAAGTGAATAGAGAACAACTTGAGACTAAAAAAAGAACAAATTATATCACCTATCATAAATACTTTTATACTAGGAAGTATAGCTGTTGACATTTCTTCTGACCTCACCTTGAACCCTCCTTGATGTTTGGTGACTTCTGAAAGACAGGTGCCTGGCTCTGCCTTTTGACATCTCTGGTTTGATATTCTGAATTCTGCTACCCATGCTTTGATAACCTCTGTCCAAGCCTGCATATAGATTAGAGTTCCTCATTTCGGACAAGGAGAATAGTTGAAGACTTTCAAATAAAATATCACTAGCAAGAGGGAAAGAACTTACTGGGAAGGAAGGATGCTAGCTTGTTCATCTATGCTTATTATTTGTTTCTTTATCTAGCATATGCAAGACCCAGGCATTTCAAATAAAGGTTACTCTAACCCAACTCCTAAAGTGAGGACCAAGCTTTTAATATGTGAGCTTGTGTGAGATATTTTAAACATATTCAAACTTCATATACCCCCTTCAAATTAGATTGTATCTGATGTTACAGTGTTATATGAACTCGTAGCTAGAATTGCCTCCAACACATGATGGTATCTATACCACCCACACCAATAGCTACATGAGAATAATATAAATTATAGAAATATTATGGTTTCTCGACCATTTTAACTCATGGTTGTGAGTTCCTAGCTTTTAATCAGGGTATTTATTCTCTGGTCATTTTTCTAAATTGCACATATAAGTATATAAAAATTAGAGTTTCATAAGGATCAAGGACACAGGCAAAATAAGCCAGTGGACACAAAGAGATTTAATTTTAAATATTAAAACTGTGGGATTGCCACACTGCTAGATAATTATTTTTATTTTTTAATCATGAAAAATAACAAAATAATATTGCTGTAAATGGCTTGGGGCCCTGAAAATATATTATTTTTCTGAAGAATTTAAGTTATCAAAACAGTTACAAGAAGTCTAGTGTTTCCAATGGTCGTAGACAGATTAGGAAGATCTTAGGTTTATTCTTTTATCATTTTATGGGGAAAATATTAATAAACATTAATATAAAATTAAAAGGGGAAGTTTTAGAGTTTGCATAAAATAAGCAGGAATGAGATGTATGCACTGTCTCCACAGAGTATTGAATATCATTTCAACTTGCAAATATTGATACAACTGTCATATTATTTTTAGATTGAAACAATTTTGAATTTTCTTTTCTTGAAGTATTGTCCCAGGAGGCACTGTGATTATTAAACTAATCTTTATTCATGATTTGTACAGCCTGCCTCAAATCTCTAGAACAAAATTAATAAATCACATGTCAGTGCAGTAAATGGTGCAGACTAAACACGTGATGAACAATTCTAGGTGAGTTATACCACTTATAGCAACTGTTGGCTTATGGAAACGTGCTGCTGGAGATATTAAAATTCATAGGATACATTAGATGCTGTAGAAATCCTTGCTCTTACAAGGTTTACTCCAACATGGGCTAAAACTAGACTGAACTGAGTCACTGTTTTTCTCAGCTCATTCTTTAAAAGGTAACAAGCAAGGAATATTAGAAAACTGGAATTCATAGCACACCAGAATCCTAACTCAAACCCACCACCCCTCCAGCAGCAATTTGTGTCCATTTGTTCTGACTCTTTCCTCAGAGGAACTTTTACGAGTATGACCAGGTGCCCTCTGTGCAACTTTAATTGAGCAGTAACCTAGGAGACAAGGAGCATTGGTAGTTAGTGTAGAATGTGGTGCTGGCCAGAATACCAAGGATGATGAGTTGCCTGTTAGTTACTCAGTAGTTTTCTGTAGAGACTTAATAATCATGACTTGAAAAATATACAGAAGAGCTGTAGAGACAGCTCAGAAGTTAACTGGCTGCTTTTGCAAAGTACCTGGGTTCAATTCCCAACACCCATATGGTAGCTCGCAAGTGTTTCTAACTCCAGTTCTAGGGTATCCAACACCCTTTATCTGGCCTCTGTGAACACCAGGCACAGAAACACATGTGATGCGCAGAAACACATTCAGACAAAACACTTATATGCATTAAAATTAATTAATTAATTAAATGTAAAAAATTGGCGGAAGCTACTCACTGTGATTATTTAAGGCATGACCTTTTAAAGTCAACCTCTTTTTTAGAAAGTTTTCTACTTACAAAAGCATACAAAGATAGTACAAGGAGTTATAATTAACTCTTTGATTTCCCCTGTTAACATCTTGTATCAGTATTATATATTCGATACAAGTAATAAACTGAGACTGAGACTTAAAGTGCGACTTAATTCAAATTTTCTTAAAGTTTTCAGATTTAAATGTAATGCTTAGGTTAATACATAAAAACATGAAACTTGTATTATTTAGACTATTATTTGACACTCTGTGCTTTTTCTTTTATTAGTGTATAATGTACAAAAATGGTTTTCATTACTCTCTCCCAACCCCCAAGACAGAAGATAGAGTCCCTCTGTGTAGCCTGGGCTGTCCTGGAACTCAGTCTGTAGAGGCTGGTCTGGAACACACAAAGATCTGCCTGCCTCTGCCTCCTGAGTGCTGGGATTAAAGATGTGCACCATCATGATAGTCTCTTGTTACATTTTATACGTGCATTAGCTCATATCCACTTGCCTTCCTCCTACTACTCTTCATCCTCTCCTCAAATATTCTTCTACTTTCATGTCATATGTGAATGCATTTAAATCTAGATTCTGCATATGAGAGGAAAACATGCAATATTGCCTCTCTTGCATACACTGTATTGAAATCTAGCTAAACACATTTCTCCAGCTAAAGTCCCTTAGTTTTTGTCTCATAATGCCCTTTTTCTATTCCAGGACCCATGCAGGCCCTTACAGTACATTTTCTCCTTGGGTTTCTCCTGGCTGTGCTAGTTTTTTTTAGGTTGTCCTTATTCTCGATGACGTTACATTTTTTGAAAAGTATTGATCAGATACTTTGTAGGCTGTCTACTGTGTTAGGCAGGCTGACATCATTGGGACAAATACCTGAGAGAAACAACTTCAAGAGAAGAATTATTTATTTTGGCTTAAGGTTCCCAAGTTTAAGTATATGACAGCTGCCTCTGGCCATAGTGACGTACAACATCACAATAGGAGGTTGTAGCAAGCAAACTTTCTCATTTCATAGTGACCAGAATCAGAAAGCAAGATGACATTTCGGCCTCAGCGTAAGATATGCCTCGTAGAGCCCTTCTTCCTGGAGTACCCCACCCAGTGACCTACTTCCTCCAACTCTAACCCAACTCCTGAAGTGAGGACCAAGCTTTTAATATGTGAGCTTGTGTGAGATATTTTAAACATATTCAAACTTCATATACCCCATTCAAATTAGATTGTATCTGATGTTACAGTGTTATATAGAACTGTGGATGGAGATTTGAGGAAGGAAGATCATGGAAGTATTTTTACCACATTATATTAAAGGAACATGATATCAAATGACTTGTTGATGTTGACTTTAATAACCTGGCTGAGGTAGTGTTTGTCAGCTTCCTTCCTAGTAAACTTACTCTTTTTCCTCTTCACCTCTACTACACACACTGGAAAGAAAGCACTGTATTCAACCCACATTTAAGGAATAGAGACATATATTCTACCTCTACAGAAATAATTGCAGTTTCTTCTCTACAGAGATTTTTCTGTCTTCTGACTCTTACTTACTCGAATCAATACTCGAATCTGTATGGACTAACAGACCTTTAGTTACACTTCAAATTAGAATGTAATCCCACTTTATATTGTCACTTATTGTCTGTTCTTGGCCATTGTGGCCTCCTCACTTGGTCTTATGTCACTTTGAAATGGCTCCATACTGTGAGGTTCACTTTCTTGTCGGTTTTTTTTTTCTTTTTAATGATTATTTGTCTTAAGTAAATTTTATATTGCACTCAAACATCTCAAAAATGATAATAGTCAATTTTTCCTACACATGACAAGTACCAATCAATTTCTAGTCAAATGAACACTTGAATAATAGTATATAGACTGTGGCTGTAAATGTCATATTAAACTAGATATATTCAGTTCTGTTGGCCTTTCCACTATATACTATCCAGTTCTGATGTTAGTTTTTTGGATTCATGGATAATTATTTTAAAGGTAGCAATAAACAACTTATGTCAGGATTAAATAGGAACTTAAGACTAGGTTATAAAAACTGGGTAATGAAAATCAAAATTCAAAATATAAAAGCAGTAGAGTTTTAGAAATTAAAAATTGAACTCTTAAAAAAAACCTACAATTCAAAACTGGACTACAAATCAACTGGACTACCAAACTAACATCTCAGCATGGTCAAGTGTTTTGGCCAGAGACACAGCTTAGCATATTTAATTGCTGAACTGTAGCACCTGATTTAAATCAGTAATGGCAAAGCCACTACTAACTTTTCACTGGGACCATCTTATTCTGCAAGTCATGGTTCATCTAAGGAACAAAAACTAAGCAAAGGAACAATATAGTCATAGTTTATGCTGTATCTGTTTACATAGAAACTTAAGAACCAATAAAAAATAATGTAATGAATCAGTAATATATATCCAAAGTAAACTGAGGTCAGTAACTTTATTGCATATAGGCAATTCATAGTTAAGAAATACAATGACAAAGTGAATAAACTGTAATTAATAAAACAATTTCAATTGTAAAAAAATGAAATATACAAGTTTAAAATATTGTTTGGTAAATCTAAATTTAGGAAAGAAATACTTTATAAGGAATTTTTTTTAAAAAAATCAAGTAAGTTATTTCTAAAGAAGGGATATTTTCAAGGTTTAATTTATTTACCTAGTTCTCAAGTTTGTCCACTTGAAATATATTATCAGTTTTAAATTGGGAATCTGAAAAATTTCAAGAAAAAATAATCAAAAGCAGTATTCAGTAAACTATAGATGATCTGATTAGGCATTTTCCTGGATGAATGAATCAAAGGTGGCTGAGCAAGTAAAGGTGCTTGACACCTGACTTGGATCCTGGAACATAATTAGTGGAAGTACAGTACCCCAGATCCTGCAAGTTGTCTTCTGATATACACACACATACACACACTAAATAAATAAATATTTAAAGAATATCTGTAAAGGAATTATAAGACTATAATGACTTTACAACTCTTGTTTTATAAGAATACCCAGATGAGTGAGAATCTAGACACAGACTCTAGTATGTCTAAGAATGTACTACAGATAAAAAGAAAAGTGACATCAGTGGCTTTCAGAGACTGACACATCAACTAAGGCGCATGCATGACCTGGACCTCGGCCTCCTGCACACATGTAGCCCATGGGCGACTCAGTCTTCATATGGTTTGCCTGGCAGGTGGATGGGAAAGGAGCTGTTTCTAACATGGATGCTATTGCCTGCTTTTGGATCACTTCCCCCTGGCAAGGCTGCCTTGCCTGGCCTCAGGGGATGAGGATATGCTCAGTCCTGATGTGACTTGATGTGCTGAGGAGGGTTGATAGAGGGTGGGAGGCTCTCCTTTTTTAGAGGGAAAGGAAGAGGGGAAGGGAGGACTGGAGGAGAGGAGGAAGCGGGCATCCTTGGGATGTAAAATAAATAATAAAATAAAATAAATAAAATGTTATTTATGTGAAAAAGTGACATAAGTGAAGTTATTAATTAGAGATAATTGAGAAACCATTTGTGGAAAACTAAATTAGCTCATAACATCGCACAGTATACTAAAATAAACTACAAAGGGATTGAAGAATTCATGAAATCATAAAAGTTATGACAATTTAGGATGACTGTTTTTCTGAAGATAAAGGAATAATGGAAAAGAGACAGAGAAAATGGCAATATGCCTAAATTCTAAGCCTTAATGTTCTAAAGCTTAAAATTCTAAGCTAAATGTTCAACAAATTTAGAAATCAGGGTCTGTGGTTGGCATGTACTTAGGTGGTAGGACATCTTCCCAGCATGCATAGGACCCTGGGTTTGATCACTGGCACTGGAAAAAAAAAAAGACAAAGATTTTTTTAAAGCAAAGAATGCATTATGACAACTAACTGAATAGAATTCTTAAGCAGCATTAATAAAGACAAAACAAAATAAAGTCATGAGTAGACAGAAAAAGGTTAGGTACTATAGCCAAGAAACACACAATAATCTTTCAAAGACCTATTTTGATGTTTTATATGTCTGTTATATATATACAGTGAATAGTTTAAATATTCATGGCAGGAAACTCTAATAATGAAACACCATTCTTTACGTGCCAATTTAAAGAGATGTTATAAATGATAAAACCCGAACTTAGGAGCCGGAAAGATGGCTCAGCAATTAAAAGCACTTGGTTCTTGCAAAGGACCCAGGTTCATTTCCCAGCACCCACATGGTGGTTCACAATCATCAGTAACTCTAGTCCCAGGGAATACAATGCCATCTTTTGAGCTCCATGAGCACCAAGCATGTGTGTGGTACACATACATATACGCAAGCAGAACACTCACACATAAAAAACATAAAATAAATACACTTAATAAGAATATTTTAAAATTCAAACAATTTGGAGAAATGGGCAACTTTACTCGACTTGACAGAGAGTGGAAGCTTTTAGGGAGGGGAGTGTTAGTGGCAAGTGTCAGGGACTGATGAAGATTAGTCAAGGCACTGTATGGAGCTGCTGGGTAAAGCTGCATAGCGACGTGAAACCCCGGAAACTCCATTTCTCTGCCTGTATACTGAGCCGTGCTTCAGAATATGCTCAGCTAAGTGGAAAGATCCTGAGACTGGGGAAAATGATTAAGAGAACAGAAGAAAGTTGCTTTGAAAACATCTGAGGTCAATTCTTTCTGAGTGTAAAAGCCCCAGAAACAATCCCCAAAATGTATGTAGGATCTTAGCTTATGGTAGACAAAGCATTAAAATGTTGACAAAGAATTGTTTAATAGTGATTTAGCTTTTATTATGAAAAAGAGCATGGTATTGGTGCTTCACTATGCAAACAGATATATTTTAGATATGTTATGAATCTAAATGTGAAAAATAAAACTTTAAAATTATTAAAAGAAAATACAGAAGAATATCTTTATAGCTACAGGCAAGAGATTATTTCTCAGTACACAAAAACCATAGTTCATAAAGGAAAAATTACGTTAAGAGGTAAAACTCTTTTTTTGCAAAAACCTCTATAAATAAAGTTGAGACAACCTTAGACTGGAAATATAGTTTTTAGCACATAAAACAGAAAATATGTTTGTTTCCTTTCTGTTTAGTTGGAGAATCCTTATGAATCAGAATGAAAAAAAGAAAGAATTGATTACAAAAGTGGGAAGAAAAGGAAATACTCGAGACATGCACAAGGAGAGATTTAAGCGATACATAGAGGAAGAGATACTGACCTTTGCTGACACTTAGGAGAAACACTAAAACAAATGGTACCCTCTTCACCCATCATAAAGGCACAATAAAGAAATGATGCTGTATGCTAGGATATGTAGAATGCATAAAAGTGATTCATAGAATGGAGAATTTTCCTAGCTTGCCACTATGTGGAAAGTAAGGTAGAAAGGCCTGGTAAAACTGGAAATACAGATATTTTCCACCATTTTCACCCCTAGTAATATACTCTTAAAAAGTACTTGTAAAAGAACAGTCACCAAACCAGTCTTGCCATGCCAAAACCCAAAGCCTCTTAATGAAGGTATCAGAAAATAAATTAGAAATGACTGTGTTTTTTGTTTCTTTTGGTATGCCCAGCTACTAGAACACTTTGTAGAACATTGCTAGTGCACCTACAGTTTTGTTAAAGCCCACAGCAGTTAAAAATAAGTAAATGTAGAGAGAGTGGGATTGGGAGGGAATGAGGGAGAGCCTACAGCTAGGATACAAAGTGAATAAACTGTAATTAATATTAATTTTTTATATTAATACTCACTTATAAGTGGATACTAGACCTCTAAGATAGGATAAACATACTAAAATTTGTACATCTAAAGAAGCTAAACAAGGAGGAGGACCCGGGGTAAGAGGATCAATCCTTACTTAGAAAAACAAAGGGGAAGGACATTGGAAGAAGGAGAAAACAAGAAACAGGACAGGAGCCTACCACTGAGGGCCTCTGAAAGACTCTACCTAGCAGTGTATAAAAGCAGACACTGAGACTCAGAACCAAACTTTGAGCAGAGTACAGGGAATCATATGAAAGAAGAGGTAGTTAGTAAGACCTGGAGAGTACAGGAGCTCCACAAGGAGAGCAACAGAACCAAAATATCTGGGCTCAGGGATATTTTCTGTGACTGATACCCCAACCAAGGTACATTCATGGATATAACCTAGAACCCCTGCTCAGATGTAGCCAATGGCAGCTCATTATCCAAGGGTTCCGTAGTAAGGGGAACAGGGACTGTCTCTGACATGAACTCGGTGGCTGGCTCTTTGAGCACCCCCCACCCCCGCCTCCTTGAGGGAGCAGCAGCCTTGCCAGGACACAGAGGAGGACATTGCACCAGTCCTGATGACTAGGATCGGATGGAAGGGGAAGTCGGTGGACTTGGAGAGCCAAATGGGAGGAGATGAGGGACGGAGGGTGGGTTTGGGAGGGGGCTACAGCTGGGATGCAAAGCGAATAAAATGTAATTAATGTAAAAATTTTAATTAAAAAAGACACTAACATGTCCCAAAAAATAAAAAATAAGAATTAAAAACACATATGTAGATAGATAGATAAATAGATATGTATATTGTTATAT
This sequence comes from Pachyuromys duprasi, assembly GCA_028658305.1. Lineage (NCBI taxonomy): Eukaryota > Metazoa > Chordata > Mammalia > Rodentia > Muridae > Pachyuromys > Pachyuromys duprasi. Next base: position 128,180,346 of record CM053764.1, read on the forward strand.
ATCAACATGGATAGATTTCAGAAAGAGCATTGAGTCAACTAAGATGTTTTAGCACATGTACATCACTGCATGACTATAATAAACAAAGCAATACTGTATATTATTCATAGCTACTATACATGCAACAATATATTAAAATCTGGATTAGAAAAGGCACAATTTATAGTGATGTTCGCTTCTGGGAAGGAAGATAAGAAAGAGGAATGAATAGGCTGATAGTAGATGCTAAGAAACAGGGAAACTTCAGAATATGTCTAAGGCGGTGTCTCTTTTAAGGACTAGAAAAGTCAGCTGAAATGTAAATGACAAAAATATAAAACCTAAAAATCCTAATTTATAAACATGTAGGCTGCTGCTTTCTCTGTTTCATAGGCTTTTTTACATATAAAGAATATTTTGTTTCCACACTAGAGGTAAACTGAATATAAATATATAAATTAAAAACAAAAGCAAGTAATAAAAACAACAGAAATTAAAATATAAATGAAATTCAAATTTTACTTCCTGGATTTAAGAGAAAAAAATCAATTAAGTCTTCTAGATAGTAGAGCATAAAGATAGACGATATAATAGAATATTTACTGGGCATCAATACCCAGTCCCAGAAGTGTGTAGCATCTGGCCAGCATGGGCCTGGAGAAGAGGGAGCAAAGGCACAGAGAAAGAATAAGCAGTAAGAGATTCTAGGATAGGTCCCTAATCTGAGAAAGTACAGGTGTCTTTAAATTTTAAACACAGAGGATACAAATGATGCTAACAGTATTGAGGATGTTTTTTTAAAAAAAAAAAAAGTATCAAATTGGTATGGTGTTGCTGTATTTTATAGCAACTGATATTAAACTTCAAGTTCTTTGAGATGATTTCCAACCTATAATTTATATATCATTGGGACATTCATCAGTATAAAGCAAGAATAAAGAATTTGTAACTCTTTGGAAGAATGATTTCTTCTAAAAACTCAAGGAACTTATAAAAGAGAAGAAAAAACATTCAGGAAATATTAATTGTGAGGCCGGGGAGGGAGACTGTGGGTGAAGTATTCACTGCATAAGACCTGGGTCTGTATACCTAGAACGGACATTTTATTTTTTTTAAATGTTATTTATTTATTTTTATATCAATCACAGGTTAGGTACTTTGCATCCCCGGCGTAGCCCCCTTCTTCATTCCCTCCCACTCTCCCCATCCCTCCCTCGTCTCCTCCCCGCCCACTCTAAGTCCACCTACAGGGGAGAGGATCTCCTCCCCTTCCATGCGACCCCAGTTCATCTTGTCTCCTCAGGGCTGGCTACAATATCCTCCCCTGTGATCTAGCCAGGCTGTTACTCCCTGGCGTGTATGGGGGAGGGTCAAAGAGCCAGCCATTGAGTTCATGACTGAAACAGTCCCTGTTCCCCTTATTAGGGTCTTCAGTTGGACACCGAGCTACAATGGGCCACTTCTGAGCAGGGATTCTAGGACATATCCATACATGGTCTTTGGTTGGAGAAACTGTCTCGTATAAGACCCCTGTTCCCTGCTCAGTTTGGTCTTTGTGGAGCTCTTGTTCTCTCCAAGTCTTACTAACTTCCCCTATTTTTATTATTATTTCCCGCCCTCTGCCGAAGGCTTGGTTGTGAGTCTTAATATCTGCTTTGATATATTGCTATATTGATTCTTTCAGAGGCCCTCTTTGGTATGCTCCTGTCCTGTTGCTTGTTTTCTCCTCCACTCAATGTCCATCCCATTTGTTCATCTAAATGAGCATTGATCATACCAACCTGGGTCCTCCTTCTTGTATATCTTCCCTAGGTGTATAGATTTCAGCATGACCTTCTTAGCCTATAGGTCTATATAAGTGAGTATATACCATATGTTTCTTCTGCTTTTGGGATTCCTCACTCAGGATGATCGTTTCAGGTCCCACCATTTGCCTGCGAATTTCATGATTTCCTCCTTTTTAATTGCTGAGTAGTATTCCATTGTGTAAAAGTACCACAATTTCTGTATCCATTCCTCAACTGAGGGACATCTGGGTTGTTTCCAGGTTCTGGCTATTACAAATAAAGCAGCCACGAACATAGTTGAGCAAATGTCCTTGTTGTGTACTTGAGCA
>CM053764.1:128182940-128211698 GCA_028658305.1 Pachyuromys duprasi
AAGACTTTAGAAGAGAAAAAAAATGTATGGACTTTGGTGCAGTTTCACTATATACTTGCTGAATGGAGGCTTTTTTGATTTTCTACTGGTTTCTATTTTTGTTTTTTTGTCTCTTGTAAACTGCTGAGGTATTCACAGAGCCCCACAGCTAATTCTGTAATTATATCAATACTGAGATCAATTCTTCATACCAATAAAGTATCAATCATGGTTGAAAGAAGCTCATGATAGTTCCAAGTCTGAAAACACACTGTTACCTTAAAACAGGTTTGGTGTGTGATGCCCCATAGTGCTGATACGTGAGTTGAGAAAAGTGGAGAATAGAACCCCCCCCCCCCCCAAAAAAAAGTCAACAGCCAGGACCTAGTTTTCTGCCAAGGGATGATGGCATGAATGGCTACACTTTTGTCACTGTCAGAAAGAAAGATATCTATGCAGAAGCCCTAGCCATCAACTGCTGGCTGACAGTTTGTTTCAGGGATACAAAGACCAGGCTCTTAGACTGCAGTGAGAATCATCCAGAGAGTTTGTAGGCCAGACTCTTTCAGACATTCTGCTAAGGAAGGCTGAGATAGGGCCACTAATTGGCATTGCCAATGGGCTTCCAGACGCTGCTGCCGATGGTGGTTGCACTATTATAATACAGTGATCTTCTGGCCCTTGTGCTCCCTGAACCTTGATCAGTGGGCAAGGGGCTGGTGATCCTGCTTGGTAACAAACAACAGTATGCTAAGGAGGTCAAAAGGCTTTAAGTGTAGTTTGCTTCAATTTCCTAATCACCAAGAATCTCATTTCAGTGTACAGACTGAGGGTGCTTTTACAAATGTCATTTGGCCGTGTATGAGAGAATCTTGATTTCAAGATATTAGTATGGATTATGCAAATAATATTTTATTTTTCTGTTTTCACGTGATCTTGCTCAATCCATGTGGACGTCAGCTGTGGTTAAGAATGCTATTCAGGAACATCTTCTGGTTTTGAGGTAATGTATTTGACCCGTGGCCAAATGAGTTTCTGGAGAGATGTGGTTGTGACTTTGACAGACTCAGCCAAAGTGATATTCTGATGATCTGCAAAGGGATTTAATCAATCCCAGGGTGGCTGCCAGCTGAGTTGCTTACAAGAGTGACTTTCCAAAAGTGTCCAGAACAATCTGCATTTATTCTGCCACTTTTACTTTCTATTAACTTAAAAGATGGATAAGAACTTTCTTTTCTGCTTTCTCATTTCCAAGAGTATAGCTTAAACCTGAAAAGAAAATGTTAAGCCATAGCAGAGATCAGTAAGCATTGGAGCCTTCATAGCTTGCTGATGTCACATGATGTAGACTGAGACCTCAGCTTACTTCAATAAAGAAAGATAAGCATTAAATTTGTTTCATTGATAAATTGAGGAGTTTCAAAAACAGAAGCCCAAGAAAAAGAATAATGGTTGAGGGTATTTTTAGTCCTGATTTTAATTACAAAATAGTGTGGCACAAAACAGACATCCAGATCAATAGAATGGTATAGAGAATGCAGAATTAAACCCACACAGTCATAGCTACCTGACAAAGAAGTAAAAACTATACATTGAAAAAACACAGCCTTTGTAACAAAACTTGGCTCAGAAAAATTAATATTTTCAAGTAGAAGAATGAAACTAGATCCAAGTCTCATTTGTATAAAAACCAACTCAAAATTGATCAAAGATCTTTTTTTTAAATTTTTTTATTAATTGCACTTTATTCACTTTGTATCCCCCCTGTAGCTCCCTCCCTTCTCCCCTCCCAACTCCTCTCTTCCTCTCCCTTCTCCATGCATGCCCCTCCCCAAGCCCACTGATAGCAGAGGTCTTCTTTTCCTTCCTTCTGATCCTAGTCTATTAGGATCAGGACTGGCTGCATTGTCTTCCTCTGTGGCCTGGTAAGGCTACTCCCCCCTCAGGGTGAGGTGATCAAAGAGCAGGCCAATCAGTTTATGTCAGAGGCAGTCCCTGTGCCCATTGTTATGGAACCCACTTGGAGGTTGAACTGCCATGGGCTATATCTGTGCAGGGGTTCTAGGTTATCTCCATGCATCATACTTGGTTGGAGTATCAGTCTCAGGAAAGACCCCTGTGCTCAGATTTTTTGGTTCTGTTGCTCTCCTTGTGGAGCTTCTGTCCTCTCCAGATCTTACTATTTCCCACTTGTTTCATAAGATTCTCTTCATTCTGCCCAAAGGTTTGTCATAAGTCTTAGCATCTGCTTTGATAGTCTGCAGGGCAGAGCCTTTCAGAGGCCCTCTGTGGCAGGTTCCTAACTTGTTCCTGTTTTCTCCTACTTCTGATGTCCACCCTCTTTGCTTTTCTGGATGGGGATTGAGCATTTTAGCCAGAGTCCTCCCTCTTGATTAGTTTCTTTAGGTGTACAGATTTTAGTAGGTTTATCCTATATTAAACGTCTATATGAGCGAGTATATAGCGTGTGTGTCTTTCTGCTTCTGGGATAGCTCACTCAGGATGATCCCTTCCAGTTCCCACTATTTACCTGCAAATTTCATGATTTCCTTGTTTTTTGTTGCTGAGTAATATTCCATTGTGCAGATATACCATAATTTCTGTATCCATTCCTCAGTTGAGGGGCATCTGGGTTGTTTCCAGCTTCTGGCTATTACAAATAAAGCTGCTACAAACATGGTTGTGCAAATGTCCTTATTGTACTTGAGCCTCTCTTGGATACATGCCTAGGAGTGGTACAGCTGAGATCTTAATTCAAGACCGGAAACTCTAAAACTGTTAAGGGAAAACACTTGAATGTACAGGTATCTATTGACAAGGACTTTCTGAAAAGGACTCCAACAACTCAGGAGAAAATATCAAGACCAGACAAGTGGAATTCATGAAATTACAAAGCTGCCCAGTACTGGAGACAATCAAGTGATGAGACAGTCCAAAGGATGAGAGGTCTTTGCAATGTATTTGATGGAGAATTGATGTCTAGAATACAAAAGAACTAAAAAACTAAACACCAAGGAACAATCAACCCAACCAACCAATAGCTAATGAAATGCATAGACATTTCTCAAAATACAAGGTACACAAGACCAATAAACATAACAAAGAAAGAAAGTTCAATATTCTTAGCTATCAGAAAAATGCATATTACAACTATTCTGAGATCCTCTCTCACCCCAAGTAGAATGTCTTTCCTAAAGAAAAAATAACCACAAATACTGGGCAGGATGTGGGGAAAAGGAAAGTCTTATAAACTGTTACTGGAATGTAAATTTGTTCAGTCACTATGAAAATCTGAAGGTTCCTAAAAAACTAGAAACAGAACTGTTAAGTGACTCAGCTATACTACTGCTGTGTATACATCACAGGGATACCTACACATAAAAGTTTATTGCAGCACCATGTTAAGGAATTAGCCCAATTGTCCAGCATCAAATACACAGAGAAAATATGATATATAAAGTGGGGGTTGTTTAGCTTTAACGAACAATGAGATGCTGTCATTTGTTGGAAAATGGATACATCCAGAGAACACTTGATTAAATAAAATAAGCCAGATTGGGGAAAGAAAAAAAAAATCAGATATTTTCTCTCATTTTGTGGATCCTAGGTTCTTATATAGGAACATAAATCCATAGGGTTAGGAAAGTGTTTGTATGTATGGAAGAAAGGGAAGTGAGTGAAATGGTAAACAAACAAACAAATACAAACCCCACAAAACATGATATGCTTGAAATTGTCTTTACAAAACTAAACATCATGCACAATGAACATACATCAATAAAGAACAGAGAGAATATGACAGGCTGGCCATGAGAAGACAATTACACATTTAAGCTTTTAGAATTAGCTATACTTGAAATCTGGAGAGAAGTGGATCATTCATTTTGAGAAGAAAGGTGACACACATCTTTAATCCCAATACCCAGGGAGGCAGAGGTTGCAGATCTCTGTGAGTTTGAGGCCAGCCTTGTCTGCAAAGTGAGTCTGGGACAGCCAAGGTTACACAGAGAAACCCTGTCTCAAAAAACCAAGAAGCAGAAGTAGTAGCATTAGCAGAAGAAGAAGAAGAAGAAGAAGAAGAAGAAGAAGAAGAAGAAGAAGAAGAAGAAGAAGGTGACGACAGCCCAGTTCTATACCAATCCTCTCTAACCTCCTTCAGTGTGTGCCTGGACTCTCAGCTATCAGCTATGCTCCCTTTCTGTTCGCAGACTCCATTCCTCTGCCTGCGATATCACCCACAGAGGGCTTCTCAAACATCACTCGGCAGCCCCTAGAATGCTCCAAGGAGAAGGAAAGGTTTTCCTTCAAATAGGCTGTAATCCAACCCAAAGGAAATCTAGTTATCTCAGTGGCCATATGTCAGCCAGAGGAAAACACATGTAGCATTTTAATCCCAGAGAGTGATATTAGTCACTGGGCTTCTCAGAAGCAGATATTGTTATTCCTCCCCTACTTTTCTAAATTACAAAGGCAATAACCCCTTTGCATGGAAATCGCCCTAACTGGCTAGCTACTTCATTAAATTACCATATGATTCCTATTTTATGGGTAGAAAATAGTTGATCTCAGTGAACTGGCATCTTTGAAACTTAGGAGGCAAATTAGAGCAATTACTAATAAATTATACATGTGGTAACTAACAATTTGTCTATCACTGTGAACTAGAGGGAAAACTGCCAGACTCCCCGGCTCTGCAATTTTGAGTGGGTCTTTTAGTTTTTTCCCCTTTCCCAGACCAGAAGCTTTCATTATCCACACTGGTTACACCATTACTTTTGCTGCTTTTGTGGAGGCCAATATTTCTCATTTGAGTTAGAATAGAACAGATAGTTTCACACCCTGTTTGGAACAGAGATCTTGAATACTTAAAAAGAAAATACTAAAAAAACCCCAGTGAGAAATGAGTACTATGTCACTTAAGTATGTGCATAGGAGAAATGGCAAGAGAGACGCACAATACTTCTGCATTCATAATCTTTACTACATTTCTGGCTGTGTTACTATGATGAAATTAAAGTAAGTTCCGTGTTACACAGTGTATAGTTATAGGGGAGGAAGGGGGATGAGGTCAATTAACAAGATAGGATCTTTCTCTTCCTGTTCTGCTTGCATCACATAGGCCTTGGGTGTGCCATGCAGAATGAAAGGTGTTGATGCCATTCATTAATTGAGGGCCAGATTTCTCCATCTGCATGTTCCTCCCACATGGGACTGCTTTTCCTCTCTCCACTCACAATACAGCACTGTGCTGCTGTGAAGAGCTCAGTGGACGGAAGCACAGGTTTTCTTACTGTGAATGTACTAGCCTCTTGTTCAAACAAGAATTACATATATCTCACTCTACTCCTATAACAAACCCCTCACCCATGATCATATAAGCAATTCCAGTTAAACCTATTGGGTCACAAGAAGAGAAAACGTTGAAGTAGAAGGGGGATTAGTTGAAAAGAGGAAACAGATCAGAGGGAGTGGGAGAGGGACAAGAGATGGGGGTAAATAGGTCAAAATAATTTATATCCATGGTTGAGAGTGTCACAGTACAGCTTATTGTCAAGGCTCTAGATGTTAAGGAAGGGTATTAAAAAAACAAAACCTAGCAATAACAACAAAAAATGTTTTTAAAAATAAAACAACAACAAACAGGGTCTCAATCTATAGCCCAGGCTAGCTCAAATTCACAGCAGTCCTCTTGTCTCAGTTTCCCAAGGGCTTGGATTCAAGTGTGAGCCACAATGCCAGATTCACAGTTGAGAGTTTTGACATCAATCTCAAATATTCTCAAGGAACAGAAAACATTATTTTTCTTTGATGCATGGCATTTCCCTCATAATCAACCTCTTTCTCTTCATGGCATGATGGCTTATGATTTTGAAAATAGTCTCTCTTTAGCCTCATTGAATACAGATAATCCATCCCTCTGTTCAGCATCACATTTCTGCTTTTATGTAGAACTGTAATTTTAGTGTTTCTTCCCTAGCTCTTTGGTTATTTTTGTCACACACTTGGTTACAGGACCTACTTTCATGCCACCATGTTTCCCTGGAAGATCATGCAGCAGGCATCCCCCCTGAGAAGCACTAAAGTTTGAGAGAATACAAATGTAATCAACACTGTTTTCTACTAGTGCAACAAGCATAGTTCACAACAAAATCAATCTTCCCATGATGCCCAAATACCCTTCTGAATAACCTGACCTGCATTGCTCCTTTGGGCAGCTGTGGGAGTTCTGTGGAGTCTTCACCTACCTCGTGCAAGCTTGGTCACACTAGCCCAGCAAAGACATTCCGAAGCTTGTGGAGAAACTACCTGTATAATCCCTTCTCTGAGGCTTTGGCTACCTGCAACGTCTACCACTAGGGGCTGTACTCAAACTTCTGTCACTGAGGCTACAGGCTCTTGACCATGTCATATCAGCTTCTTGCCTAGAGAGGTGGTAACACACAATGAAAGGAGTACAGAGTGGGCAGAGAGAGCCCAGGCTTACATTTCACAGGTCTCACATCCCTTTGCTTAATATGCAGCAAAATGAGTATTTCTTGCCCTCCTCAACTAGAGAAAAAAGTGTTCCTATAGATTATTGCTTTGAGGGATTACAAAGCAGTGAATTATCTGAGTGAGGACACAGGCAATGTATTTCATAGTTTATCACTGAACAAACTATCCATGTGATGGCACAAAAGAACATTAATTAAAAGCATTAATTCTAATTTGGGGATAGAGGATGATTTAGAACATACTTGGTATCCATAATACTAAGCAAAAGCTATTTCACAGTGAGGAGAGCAGAAAGAGAAGCAGATGGAGAGAAACCTTCCCTTCCCTAGGAGGGTCTGACTGATGGGAATGGCGGTGCAGGAACCTGGCTGCTACTCTCTCCTGTCGAGCTGCGTCATTTGATTAAAAGGGGACATCCTAAAGAAGACAGCATGAGAGGGAGAAGTCTCCCCAGTACGCTTGACTTCTGAGCTCTGTGCTTGCCAAAGAGCTCCTGCTCTTCTCCAGATTTTGGCATCATTCTCTGGATAATCAGAGGCAGATGGAAAAACAAACAACCTTTGCCTAATACTCTTGCCCTTGCATTTTTCGTGAGACTCTCTGTTACCAGGGAAATGATTATGAACCTCAGCTGCATGTTTTGAAATTAAAATCAGTACGCTGATCAAAGGTAGGACCTTGAAGCACTGTTCTTCTGATGAACTCATCTTCAAACCCTCAGATCACCACATTAAAGTTATGTAGACGGTGATTACATAAACAATAAGAAAATGGGGCTCTTTTTGTAAGCTAAGTTTTTATTTTAGAGTTTTTATAAATCTGATTACTTTATTCCAATATATTAATTTTGCCTATGACTTAAAATCTTAATGGAAAGCTGCTCAAGATATGTGCAACAGTTAAGTCATCTGGCTAACATTCATTCTTAAATCTATTTTAATATAGAATATAAATCTGCTATTGAAAATTTCTGATTGCATTTTTATGTTTTCCATACATAAATTCAAATTATTTTTAACTTGCATAATATTTTGGTAAAACAGCCTATGCTGCTCTATATGATGTATAAGCCAGATGCCCCCAGAAGCTCCTCATTGCTATCTGGAGGAAGGCTGACTGCAAGATGAGGAAGCTGTTTTTCCAGGCCAAGCAACAGCAGAATCTGGCAGCAGCCGACTGGTGTGAAGGGCAGTGGGCTTCTATGTAGTAGGCATACCAGGTCTTTATTGGGGTGCAAAACCCCAGCACTGTGTTCTGGCTTGACTTGTGATCATTCAAAACTTAAACCTTCACCTGGATGTAACCAAAGAAAACAGGCAGATTTAAAATCCATTAAACAATCAACTTTTCTACCTGGAAAATGTGCCTCAGCTTCTCCCCTGACCCGTACCACACCCACAACAGGCCTGTCTTGGTGCCTCTTTTGGTTTCTCTTATACTCCCTCTGAAGCTGCCTGAAGTCTTTTTGTCCTTCTCTTGGGGCTCCCCAGGGTGACACTCTAAAACAGCTCCTTAGATTAGGTTCTGCCGTCATTTATTTCCTCCTGCTCCCACCAGAGAACAACCAAGTCAGAGGCCATTTTTCCTGTATTTGTGGGGCTGAAGCGCATGTTCTTAACTCCTTTTCTCAAATGCATTCCTTCTGACATGTGTTCTACAGGACACTTCTATACATCTGTCTACACAGTAGAATAGACTATGTCGACAGTAGTGAACTTTGAAGACAGAAGTCTCCTCTAACCTAGTCACCATTGCCCTTTGCCAGCTTTGAGCCTGGCTGTTTTCTATCCAGGCCCTACTCAGCTCTCTGGATCTACACTGCCTCTGCTTAGGAACACCTGGTTTCTTTGTTGTCACCTGGCCCTCTGCCAGGACATTCAAGGTCCTTTGTAAAGCTAAGCTCCTTTCTATTTCCTTTCTGTCTGACTAGGCCTCCTTACATCCTCCATCTCTACCCGTCCTGCCCCACCCAGGGCAGCTAATTAGTTCAGTCTTCCCATCCAGCTCACCTTACTTTGTCTTCCTCCTATCTGCTTGTTCTGAGGTCAGGAGTTCTTTAAGCAGATACTCTTCAGCATCTCTATCTCCATGGGAGGCCCTGCCTCCTCCCTTCTTCTGCAGTCCTGGGCCCCTTATCTTCCCTAGGCAACCAGGAGCACACACACCTGCCCACTCACCTAGTAGGGAGTACTGCCCTGACCTGGTTTCCATTTATTGATCAGATCCCAGGTTTGCTACTACTCCCAGCTCTGAATGTAGTTCCTAAAAGCTTTTAGGAGAGGAAGGCCTAAGTGCATGAGCACTAATGCCTGCCCTGCCCACCCTGCTATCTTGTCACATTGAGAGGCAGGCAGTGGGTTTATCAGACTTGGCCAGACTGTTCTCCACCCAAAAGGGGCAGGCTGTATGTGACTTATGATGGAGCCTGGTGCTCAGGCAACATATTTTGGGTTTAAGGCAAATGAGCAGACACAGGAATGCCTTTGTTTTTAGTAGTCTATTTTGTAGTTAAGCAGTTTCTCCTATTTGTATCGGTCTTCAGAAAAATTAGTACTTCCAAAAACAGGAAGGGACAGAAAATGAACTTATGTGAATTAAAAAAATGTCTTAAAGTTTACTTTATGCACTTAATTTTGTTTTACATCTATTTCTGCTCATATACTGATAATTTCTATTTCTGCACCAGCCATTTAGTACCTTTTTAATCAAGTCAGGGTGTGAATGAACAATCACATAAAAGTAACATGGAAAATGGAATCAGTGTCCCTTTTGCATAGTAGGTTGGGATATAAATTTCTGCAGAACAATATTGTTAAATGTTGCAATACATATTCATGACAGAGAAATTTAAATTCCAGAAATTTATCCTATAGTCATGCTCATGTAAGTTTATAATATCTGTTTGATCACAGTATTGTTTGTGATAAAAAAAGAAAAAGCAGGATAAATGTATAATGCTGCATGTATCTAAGGGAATAATATGCAGCTCTTCTAGATGAGAGAAGACTTTATGTGTCCTGAGATAAAGGAATCCTTCAGAGGATTTAGTGAAGAACAAAGAAACTTGTGGCTGGGAGTGAGGAGTAGGTGTGTTTATTATTTAAACTTTCTCCAAACCTCACCACAAACATGGTGAGTCTTAAGCAGGGCTTGCTGTGTGGTGTCATAAGTTAAGGAAATTTTCATCCTCAGCACACGAGGCTTCTCATAATTCAAGGCACTGTTAAGTAATGGGCACGATGAAGAAGCAAAAGTGGGGAAGCCAAGGGAGCTATATTCACTGAGTTAGAGAACACTGGCTAGACACTATGGGCAGGATGGTCATTATGGTAGAGAGAGGGGGAGGGAGTGGATTGTGGGAAAGCTGCTGGCAGCCAGTGGGAATTCTGTTAGGGTTTCTGCCTTATGTGTTGAGCTTTCCACTTCATGTGCACAACACAGCCAAACATACTTATTTGCCAATATGTTGCGGTTGGGTTTGATTTGAAGGGAATTTGATAAAGCACTGCATTTGACCTGAAGGTTGGAGATGGTCACCAGTCCCATTTGAGTCACCAAAGATAAGCAGGTCCCATGTGGAATCAGGTCTGTGCATATAGAAATCTGAAGGCTGGAGACCAGAAAGAGAATGGGGAACAAGGGGGTGTGGCAGTGGGAACAAGACAAAGCAGCCCTATGTGAAAGTAACAGTTTGGGTTTGACAGTGCTGGGGTCTCTTTTTTTGGCTGGATGCTTATTTAGGTAAGGTGAAATGGTCATAGGTGAGAAGACTACTCTAGAACTTAATATGGTCACGATTACACATAGATTTAGTGCCAACCCTGACAACATTACTTAGTTGCCAGCTTACCTGCTTTACCTGAAAAAGACACAAAAAGAAAAGGTGCTCTCTTCCAAACTTCTCCCCCTGCCCACTTCACTTGTGTGCACCTGAGCCTCTTTCTCTCACACACAACAACCCTGTTGGGCTGTTCCTCTCTGTGGCTTCTCTCTTTGCAACCAACCACTTCTCCATAACTTGTTTCCTCACTCTGTGCAATGAACCCAGTCATGACCTACCTAAGTGGAGCAGGTGTCACGGACTTTCAGGGTCCTAAACACTGGAGGATCTGTAAGTTACACAGACTCCACTGTCAACAAGGGAATTTCCCAGATGTCAGGACTCTGCTTGAAAAGTCTAATGTAGAACAGTCTTAAGAAATAAATTTGCTGCAAACTGTTGTAACCTCTGTCACATGTTATGTATGCTCATAATATTTCTAAAGGTCAGTGTCATATATGAAACATTTCTTAGTTTAATATGATGTTCAATAGGCTGTGACTTTACCAGTCTATTTATGCTTCAGTAGCAGTGCAACCGTCTTGAGAAGTTTTCTGTTACTGATTCCACTCATTAGTATAGAATTTTGCTCTTTAGTAAGAATGAATCTTTAAAAATATTTTTAAATTGTTTGTGTGTGGACATACAGTGTTTGATAAAGCACACACATAGAGGTCACAGGACAACTCTGTGGGTGAGGTCAGTTCTTTCTTTCCACCTTTCCATGGGGTTTGGGGATTGAACTCAGGTCATCAGGCTCCCATAGCAAGTGCTTCTTTATGCCAAGTCATCTCACCAGCCCAGAACTTAATCTCTTTAGCACATGGACCACATGTTGCTGTTTTTTGTTTTTGTTTTTTTTATTTATTTCTAAGGCCTAGCATACAGCCTGGCAAATAGTTCATATATAATAAATAATAAAAACTCACAATGAGTATTCAAAGTATACCAGAATTTGAGATGTTGTTAATATGATCTTATTTTGTAGATAAAGAAAAATAAAGTCTCAAGTTGGAAAACTCTAAAAACATTTGATGCCCATTACTTTCTATAAATTCTGTTGCATGAATGAATGCAGAATGAGATGATGTGTGATGATATTTATCCATCATTCAGGTGAAGAGTGGGGCTGGAAATGTGCATGTAGAAATCTGAAGGATAAAGACCAGGAAGAGACTGGGGCACATGTGGGAGTGGTGGGGGAACAAGCCAAAGCAGCTCTATGCAAAAGCAATAGTTTGGGTTTAAAAGTGCTGGGATCTACCATGTGTGATGATACATACACATATATACAGATATGTATATATATACATACAAACACACATATATCTATATATACACACATATAAAATTCAGATGAAGAAACAGGGGCTAGATGTAGCTCAGTGAAAGAGAAGTCATCTACCCTATACTATACCCTGAGTTCATTCCCCATGAGAAAACAAAAATAAACCACCCTGTAAGAAACATGAAGCCACATGTGATAAAGTGCTACACCAGAAGCTAGGATAGATGTCTTCCATTTGTGCTTTTCTTACATGTTTCAAAGTTGTCATTCCTTATCAGAAAAAGAAATGTAATCTTGTAGGCCAAACTCATTTCACTTGTCTGTGATTTCAAAACTCTTGGGCATGAATGAGAATCTTGTTCCTCAGCAGATCCAACTGATATTTGATTGACAAACAGCTGTTAGAATGTTTTTTGTACAGAGAGCAAAGTCTCTCTTCTGGGCTTCTTGTCTTCTTGAGGGCCACAAATGTAAATGCTACAGAGCCCCACAGATAACGGAACTGACACAATAGGTCTTGGTGGACACTAAAACATCCAGGAGGCAGAGCTTGCATTCACACTGTAGGAAGCACCACCTATTGGCCTCATGGGCCCAGAGACTGGTCTTCCAAATTCTAATGGAAGGCAGAAATGCAGAGGGTATGTAGAAAGCTGAGTTTTAGATGATCACAATTTACATGTATTTGAAAACTCATTATGGCAAAATAAAATAAACCATCAACGGCTGGGTAGGCCTTTTGGGGTTCCAGCTTGCAAACTGAGTTTCATCTGGGGAGTACTGAGAATCACCTTTTGCCTACTCTGGCAGTTTAAGGGACTGGAGGGGGGGGTGAACGTAATGTTTTCAGTTTTGCTGCTTGTTAGCGTGTTTGGTGAGGAAACAATGGACAATGGGCTAAAATTTATTTAGACTATCTGTGGGTTTGGAATACACTATGGCCCAAAGCCCAAGTCAATTGACTTTAGCATTCTTTAAGCTGATTGTTAGTGCACTGCTGAACTTATAGAAAAACCTACAACTGATGCATGCCTTCCTTACATTGCCTGTGTTTCTGAGGGACAGCAAATCACCGTCCAGCAACAAACTATGCCTTCATCCAGAGTATCCTGGTTAGATTGTTTTTTGTTTTTTGTCAACTTGACATAATCCAGGGTCATCTGGGAAGAGAGAACTTCAGTAAAGAAAATGTCTTTATTAGATTGGCCTGTAGGCAAATCTGTGGGGCATTTTCTTGATTGAAGATTAATGAGGGAGGGCCTAGCTCACTGTCAGTAGTGCTACTCCTGAGCATGTAGTCCTGGGGTGTATAAGAAAGCCAGCTTAGTGAGCCATGGAACGCACGTGTTCCCTCATGATCTGTGCCTCAGCTCCTGCCCTGACTTCTCTTCATTATGGACTGTAAGCTATAAGAAGAAATAAACCCTTTTCTTCCCCAAAGTTGCTTTTCACCATGAAGTTTATCACGGCAACAGAACCCTAACTAGGCATCTCTGGACAGTCAATGTCCTGTGGAGGGAAAAGCTTTTCCAAAGAATGGAATTTTCCTGATGGGCTCCAATGTTCCCATTTACTCCAGCAAAGCTGCAAAAATCACCAAGTAAATCCATGTCTCTTTGGGAACCAGCTTTCCCAGTGTGAGCATCTCAGGCCTGCTGCCTACTTCACAGACAGCACAGTCTCTGGTTTTGATGAAGAAGCTAAGTAAACTCAACAAGTGGAGACTTTAGAGACCTGTAAAAAGTAGTTCCTACTGCAGATATAAGAAGATATATTTGGACTTAGCTTCCCTGAGCCTCACTTCCTTTAAAGACACCAGTGAAACAATGTGGAATATTAATGGACTCCATGAGGCTTGGGGGAATAGCTGTTTTTCTTGAAACTGGAAGTGTTACATGAAGTGTTAGTGAAAGACAGCTTTTTGCTTGTGCCTGTACAAAACTTTCCTCCCATCATACAGTGCTGGTGGAGGACTCTCTAACCATTTTTTTCTTTAAGCAACAAAGGAAAAGTCTCTATCATATATTTAAGCTAACACCACCAGAGTCGTGGATTGCCAGACACATCAAAGATTATGATTAGAATGACTTGTGTCTCAGCAAAGGCTGCTAGGCACATGCCCTTTCATTTTATGAGGACTATGTGCGTGTTCCTTGATTACTCTTGCTTGACTGACATGGCATTCAAAAGTTGCACACCAGCACATCTCAAGGTTTGCTGTGAACTGTCTAAAACTGTTTCTAGAAAACACATCTCCTTCTGTTCCCACCTTCCTTCCTCACTGCATCCACCTGGTAGACAGCACCATTCTTAGTTTCACAATACCTCAGACTCTCCAATCCTGTTCCAATGAGTCCCAAGGACAAATAGGTGATCACAAAACCTGGTTGTGATCATGTTTACATGTGTACTTTTCAGGCTGAATAAATCTGTAGACCTGGCTAAAATTCATATATCAGTGTGAACCCCTCTTCTCTCACCAAAGAACCACATTCCAACTCATCCCTTCCATTCTACCTTTTCAACTCATGAATGCAGAAGAAGTTACAGTGGGCAAGTGAAAGGCAGTACAATGGACCAAACAACATACTAACAAGGTTATTTTTAGAATTTACTATAAACAAATGAGGATACGTAACTATTCCTTAGCTGTTTGCTACCTCCTAACTCAAAGTTAAGGTTATCTGCGTCTCTGTATGTTTCCTCTTTATAAGGAGGAGTCTACCCACATACATACTTGGGAGCTGAAGCTTGGATGTAAATTGTATAATTTATTTGGAGTTTATTTTCAGATAGATAAATAGCTACAGTTTGAAAAGAATATATGCATGTGTTTTTACTTTAAAAACAGAGATACTTTATGAACTATATAACCCACTCACTTCTGGTAGATTGAAGTATATTCATAGACTTGTGCTGATATCACAGTAATTACTTTGGAACACATCACTCTAAAAAGAAACTCCATATTCCTCAGCTGCCCTCTTTACTGTCCTGTTCCCCAGCCCCAGGCATCCCAATGAATCTACTTTCTGTCTTTATAAACTTGCCTATTCAGGATATTCTATATAAATGGCACCAACAATATGTGGTCTTTTGGGAACACTTTCTTTCTTCAGTTCACATTAAGTTTTCAAAACTCAACCACATTGACAAATCTAAATGACAGGCTACAGACACACAGGGCACTGTCTGAATGTCCTACAGGGACCTGCACAGCATGCCCTTGCTTTTCTCTTTTGTACCTTCACTGGATAGTGTGCACATACCTTGGTGAACTCAGGACACAGAGAAAGCTCTGTATTTCTGAAAATTTCACACACCAGTAGCCATCTCCATGTTCTATCTTACTGCACCTCAAATTCATGTATACAAAATAACCTTACCGTTTTCCCTCTCTACACACAATATTCCTCACCATTTACTCATTTTGACTAACAATAAGACCATCTGCCGGAAGTAACCTTAAAACCAAGAACTTTTTTATTTCAGTCAAGCCCAATTCATTCAATATTACGCTAGAATAGTTCCTTACTCTGTTTTTCCATCATTTCTCACCGCCTGCTCACCACACACCACAGGCTCAGTGACACCCCTTGGCCCAGTCCCACCAAAGACTGTCCGTCTCTCACCCTGCTTCAGTCTCCTCTGTCATGGCTGAAGCACATACTGGCTGAATGCAGCAAATACCTCTATTTTGAAGGCAAGGATGGGGAGGAAAAGGAGGGCAGCTTATGGTTTTCTTCAATTTACACCAGGGCCTGAGAGGACTGATGGCGAATCAGGCATCCCACTAGTGCTGAATGGAACGCTGACCTGAGTCAAGCTCCTTGGGCAGCCTCGTCCCCACCTGCACAGGTTCTGACACTCATTTTTAGAATATCCCACCTATATGATTCTGAGGTATAGCCTTCAGGGCTCCTGGACTGCCATGGCAGTGTAGTTCACAGGACAAGTGAGGGGTCATTAGAGGCTCAGTGGGGTACTGGAGGCACATTAGCTCCTCACCCTCTGTGGTGGTTTGAATGAGGACGGTCCCCATTGGCTCATATATTTCAATGTTTGGTTCCCAATTGCTGTACTGTTTAGGAAGGATTAGGAAATGTGGCCTTGTTAGGTTTTACCTTGAGGTTCTAAAAGCCCATGCCAGACCTAGTATCTGTCTGTCTGCCTGCCTGCCTGCCTGCCTGCCTGCCTGCCTCCCTGCCCTCCCTCTGCTTGCTGCCTGCGGATCAGGATGTAAAGCTCTCAGACATTGCTGTAGTACCATGTCTGTCTTCTTCCCACTATGATGACAATGGACTAA
Organism: Pachyuromys duprasi; assembly: GCA_028658305.1. Lineage (NCBI taxonomy): Eukaryota > Metazoa > Chordata > Mammalia > Rodentia > Muridae > Pachyuromys > Pachyuromys duprasi. The sequence goes on from CM053764.1 coordinate 128,198,829, forward strand.
ACCTCTTAAACTGTAGGCAAGCCCCCAATTAAATGCTTTCTTCTGTAAGTTGCTTTGGTCATGGTGTCTCTCCAGAGCCAGAGAACATTAATTAAGTAAGACACTACTTCCTGGCACATAAAGGTACTTTGGGGGAGGGGTTACAGATGGAGTATAGATAACTTGCCCTAGATTTTCTGTTACACTGCTAATATGGCTGAGGTGACAGTCATGTGCTAAGGTGCCTGTCTCCCATAAGGACTCACATGAAGGTGACTTTTGATGGATGAGATGATCATGCATCTGAGTATACTGGGACCCCAACAATTAATCTTATCACAGGCACAACTACCAGCTTCTTGGATGGTCAGTAGAGCGCTGCATGAGGATAGTGAGGTGTCATGCCTCCTCCTTCACTATGCTTCCACCTTCTCTCTGCAAAAGCTCTAGTTTAGGAAGCATGGGGAGGAACAGTGTATCTGGATGCCATATATACCACTCCTATGACTCCAATGGGGAGTTCACCTTGGCTTCACAGGAATGCTGTTTGCTTTCCAGTTAATGAAGACACCTCTTCTGAAAAGTCAGCTTTAGAAGGGGTGGGTATTTGTGAAGAGATATAGAACGGCAGGAGACCTGGTTGTGCTGTCTCTGTCTTCCCCTGGGACAGGAACTAGCTAGCTGTCTGCCTATGACCAGGATTTGCTGAGGCCACAGGCTGGTCACTTCCTCAGGGCAGGATTGTGTGTCCACAATAGCAAAGGAGCCCCTCAGAACTCTGGTGTACATGGCCCAAATCTAAAAATGGCAGGGCTCAAATTTTCTCCTTTGACTGTCAGCAGGCTTAGAATGCAGGCCTGGAATGGCAGTTTATGTGGGGTTTCACATCCATCCTCACTGCCAACTTCTGATTTATGATGCTGGGCTCAGTCCACTGAGGCTCATAAGTAAGGAAGCAAAATCCCCAACTTACTTTCCAATTGGATTGCTTTCTGCTCTGCTACTCTCCTTGGGAGGCAAAGTAGAGGAAGAGCAGGAATCAAAGGATTCTCTTAGAAGAGGCCCAGAGCAAACATTCAAACCAAGAGAGAGTCTATAATCCTTTATCTTTTCCTTATCTTAAGCCCTTTCAATCTTTTCATACTTAATCAGTATTGTCTATTATTTTTTCTAATTCTAGCATTGAGAAGTTAGCTAGAATATGAAAAATCAGCTATAAAAGAACTAAGTAGGAAAAAATTTTAGTCCAGGTTGTAGCATGAAAAAACCTTATGGTCTGCAGCTAACTCTAGATAGGGAAGGGCAGGGTTAGTAGATAAGGCTGATAGAGAATCTTGAGATTTAAGTTCATTTGGGAGGGTGGCAGGGGATAGGGTAGCAAGAACAATGGAAGGATTTCCCAGGACAGGAGTATGCTGCTATTCTTTTGAGGTACACTATTCTCTAAGAAAGCAATGTACTGATATACAGGTAGTTCTGGGGTAGAGGAGGCAAAGGGTTATGTGGTAAAAAAAAGGTTTAGAAAATCTTCTGATGATAGTCTATATTCAAAAAGAACCTTCAAATAGTGGTAAGCTGTGGGAATAAATGTCTTCTACAGGTACATGGGAAGGAGTAAGGGCAACCAATCAAGTCAGGTCTAACTGAGATAGAGTACCCTGAAAAAAGAGAGTAGGAGGCCCTAATGACCAGGTGAGGAGAGGTGTAGAGAAGAAACACAGGCAACACACCACAGCTCAAGGGCCTACAGGGTTAGTTCCAGGGCCCCCAGGGTGGGGACCTCTGGGAAACAGTCACATTTCAACATTCTTGGGTCATAAATTCTTTTTAGGAGATGAGAACTACAGAACTACTTGAAGAAAATGTACTAATGGCCACATAATTCTCCCTTTTACTTCTGGAGGATCACAGGTTCCCAAAGCCAATATACAGGCCCAAGGTTATAAATCTCAGGTCCAGAGGGTGCTGCTATGCCTTGAAAGAGGAGGAGTGATGACAGGAAATACCTGGTGGGTTCTTTAATCCTTTAACCCTCTGGCAAACTATGTGGGATAATACAAAACCTGGCCTGAATAATACATAATTTGCTCCAAAGGTTAACTGGGCACTTAAGCTGACAGTGTGGAACTGACTCCAAGGGAAGGATTGAGGCTTGAAGGACAGTACAGGAGACTCAGAAAAAGCCCTGAATGAAAAGGAGAATACAGAAAAATGAGGAAACCAGAGGTAAGGAGTGAGATCATCAAACCGACTCTCTATTTAATGACAATATTGACAGAGAAAGTCAATTCACAACAATGATGGATAGAGCTATGATGGAACTTTGCTTTTGGAGCCTTCTCTTAGATTTTTAAGACCACATCTCATACGAGACTAAGACACACAGTATTTCTAAAATGAAGGCAAAGTAACACACACACACACATATGGAGAGAATGTGTACTTGCACTAAAATGATACCTATTCCTTTTTTTGAACTGAGGCATGATCTAGATAGTTACTAAAACCATAATGTGATTCCAAAAGATGTATTTTGGGAGGCATGGGTAGAGAAGAGTAAAGTTCCATGTACTATTATTAAATTATGCAAATGGGTTTAATTTAATATTTTTATATTAATATTAGGACTACATTTTTATGAAAATGAATTTTCACAGGATGATGGGAGTCTTTGGTTCTGAAAATACACAATGATTTTTATTTTTTACTTTTATTTTTTTTTTATTCTTAAACATAATTTTGCTGGGAAAGAAACTGACCTTGGATTTTTTTTTTATGCTTGACTCATTTTGGTCCCTGGATATGCAACAGTAGGGTAGATTGATTGTCCAAGGAAATTTAGCTTCTTACAAAAGAAAGTTTAAGTCATTAGCAGAACATGCCCTGCATGTTCACAGCAAGCATATCCAGTAGTACTAGCATTTATAGAAATATGCTCATTGTCGAATGTTCCCCATGGATATGGATAGCATACTGTAACCTGTGCAAAGAAAAAAAAAAGGGCACAGCATTGGGGGTCCAAAGGCCTGGGGTCTGTTGCTAGCTTGAAACTAAATTTTCCTTGATCACAGGAAAATTATTACACATTTCAGACAGACCCCAAGTGTCCAAGATGAGGTTAAATATGTCTTCTACTACAATATCTCAGAAACAGCATCAAATGAAGGCAAGAAACAATATCAGAAATTAAAGCACTTATAATCTCCAAAGTACCATATGAAAGCATGCAATTATTATTTAAAAAGCTAGGAGTTTTAGAAACCTTTAAATTCTTTGAGTGCCTGCTATGATAAAGTATTTCTCTAGACATTGTGAATAAGCTCTTAAGAGATATTGGTCTATTTTAAATATTTAACTCACATTATCAAGACTTTAACAATATTTCAAATTGGACGGGACTGTGTACAAATAAATGGGCTAATACACAGATCCATTTAGATATATTGCAAAAAGAAAGAATTTGAAAAATTTGAAATAAGTACAATGCAAATGGACACCTAAGGATGCATACTGGTAAATCTGTAAACGTATAAAATTTAGCTGAATCATGAGATGTCTTTCTTTGTTTCTTAAATATGAAAAGGACTTGTGGCCTGTGCTTGTATCTGGAAGAGATATTTGTGGGTTTGAGGATGCAGCTCAATGGCACAATATGCACAAGGATGTAGGATGGGGTGAGAGGGAAGACTTCTATGCAGGGATTATGAACTGCGGTTTCTAGGAGACGATGGTGGGAATGAGAACACAGTTTATACCGTAGCCCAAACAGAATGAGATTAGGGCTGGGAAGCTGGTTTAGCTTATAAAGTGCTTACTGGGAAAGCCTAAGAGCCTGGGTTCAGATCCCCAGAAGCCACAAAAGAAGCGGGGACCAGGGCTAAGCACCACGAACCCTAGCTCTGGGGATGCAGAGACAGGAGAATCCCCTGGGTTTACTAGCAACCTAGTCTAACCAATCTAGGAGTTCTAGGTTCAATGACAGACCCTTGCCTCAAATAATAAGGTGGAGATGTGATTCAGGAAGACATCGAACACTGACCTCTGGCCTCCACATGCATGTGTACCCACAGATGTGCAGCTGTATATAAACAACACTTATATGCATATACATACTGTGTTAGGGTTACTATTGCTGTAATAAAACACCACTACCAAAGCAATTTTCCGAGGAAAGGGTTTATTTGGCTTACACTTCCACAGCACTGTTTATCATTGAAACAAGTCAGGACAGGAACTTAAACAGGGAAAGGACTTGAAAGCATGAGCTGATGCCTTCAAGGCATGAAGGGGTTATGATTATTGGCTCGTTTAGCCCGCTTTCTGATAAAACTTAGGACCACCAAATGTGCTGGGCTCTTCCCACATTAAGAAAATGCCCCACAGCTTGTTTATACCTTAATCTTATGGAGGCATTTTCCTAATTGAGCTTTTCTCCTTTCAGATAACTTTAGCTTGTGTCAAGCTGACATGAAACTATCCAGCATGAGTGTGTGTATGTGTGTGTGTTTGTGCGCATACTTTTTTTTTTTTCTGAGACAGGGTTTCTCTGTGTAGCCCTTGCTATGTTGGAACTCACTCTATAGACCAGGCTGGCCTTGAATTTACAGAGATCTGCCTATCCTTGCCTCCCAAATGGCAGGATTAAAAGTTGTGTGCCACAGTATGAAAAGAGGAAAGACACCACATTTAAAGAACTCAGAGTGAAAGGAATGTCAGGAAAATTAGAAGTTCAAGTTTTGGGAAGTCAAAAAAACTTTCTAACAGACCAGCAGAGGAAAGCACATGATAGATTAAATTGGCTGGGCTATAATGCCCAGTTTTTCCATAAAATACTGCTATAGATAGTGTGATGTGATTAACACTTGGAGCAGATTATCCCTCATAATCTAGGTAGGCCTCAGGCAATCAGCTGAAGGTTTTATAAACAAAAACTGAGGTTTCCTGGAGAAAGAATTCTGCCTCAAGATTGTAGCACAGAGAATAAGAAATTATTAATCAATGGGCAGAAATTTTAGTTGAATAAGATTAATATGTCCTAGAGATTTGCAGTGCAATGTTGTATGTATAGTCAACAGCAATGCATGATATATTTATCCACCTGTCAAGAGAGTGGTTAATGTATGGTTACCACTACTACAATCATAGTGATAATTAAGAGGAAACTTAGCATCTACAGTCTTGTTGAGTTTTCTGCTTGCTGTGCCCTGTAGATCTGGATATCAAGACTGCAAGATTAATTCTTACTTGAGTCTGTTTAGCCTGTGAGTTTTGGGCTTCCTAGGTCACACAAGTGCTGAGCCAAAACAAACAAGTCAATCAGCTCCCCACCCCCACTCCTTCTCCCTTTTCCTTTTCTGCCTTGTTCTATCATTCAGTCTTTTATTTTGACCCTTTCTCTCTGGATGGACAAAATGATGTAAAAGCCTAGAATACACAGGAGGAAAATGGGAGACTGAGAAGACAGGCGAGAGCTCCCTAGCCACAGCCACAGGCACTGAACGCACACTGAGCAGCTGCAATGGAGACTGAGAGTTTGAATTGGGGTAGAAAAGAGAAGAGGGAAGTACTGTCTGCCCAAAGCCTCCTGGGGCTGTGGACATTCCTCGCTCTTCCTCTGCAATGTCCTGTCTTAGGCTCACACATTGTTCTGGAAACCAGGATTGTATCTAAGGAAAAATCACCAGAGAATTATATTTATAAAGAAACTTTTAAAATGCCTGGAAGTTACACTGCAGGTGAGACATTAATATTAGCGAATATTAGCGAATATTAATATTAGGTTGAGTGAGGGATGGACAGAAATTCTCATTTTTTTTTGTAACTTGTCTTTAAGTCCAAAATCAGACCAAAACACAAAGCTTAATAAAAACCAGGAAGAATCAGGTGGGCCAGAGGACGTGTAAACACCCTTACCCCCTGATATCTGGACCTTCTAAAATCCAGCCCACTCTCAGTGGATCCTGCAGTGAAATTACCAAGATCAAAGTTTTCTACAGACTTCCTAGTCATGGGTAGCAATAACAGGAAACCAGATCTACATACAGGGGAAACCCACACCATCTACAAAAAAAAAATAAGACCCAGACCCTTGTTCTTAAATATGAATGGATAGCCAAAGCTCACTACCACTCTTATTTAAAAGCAAAACAGAAGCATCAAAGAGAAAAACCAAGTCAGTTTGAATGAGGCAGTATACACAAATCCCTAAGAAGTTGAAGAAAACTCACGCTCCATTTCAAAAGTATAGATTCATGCTTTATCTAACAGACTGCAGATTCAAGGTAGACCATGTAAGTGTACAGGGCCAGATGCTAAGGTTTAAACCCTTTAGTAGGGCATAAAGATGACCTAGAATAAAGTAGAATAATTAAAATAATACCTACCAAATTATGAAGGGCGAAACACAATATAAGGAAACAAATGGCAAACTAACATGTGTAAGTCATTATTATTACTAACTACATCAGACTGTAGCCACCTGCACATATCTGTTATCAGAGACAAACGTCCTGGGAAAGGGGACTAGGGCTCATGTGTGGAGCTCATGACAAGCTGTGGGAGCTGGTACTCTTCTTTACCCAGGGATCAAAATGAGGTCATCAGGCTGGGCAGCAGGCAATCTTACCTAAAGCTCTCTTACCAGACCCTCAAAGGAACATTTTCTTTTTTAATTTAACATTGTTTTAATCAAGTAATGTAGCTGTTTGAAACAGAAAACTTTAAAGCAATTCAATAGAGCAGTGAAGGATTACTCCATGATTAATTCATACAAGCCCAGATTGCCTCAATTTGAATTCCACGGTGGTCGAAACTCAAGCCCTCTCTTCAGCATTGAGAAGCTTTCCTTTTAGAGAAACAGTAACTGTACTAAGAAAAAAAAATCTTACCAGCCTGACTCCAAATGTGAACTACTAGAGGATCTCAGAAAATAGCAACAAAGGGGATGCCATGCAACAAAGAACTTGATACCTGGGGGACATGTCCGTTTGCAAACTCTTTTCCTTCTGGGTATGTGGCACCTGTCCTGTTCCATGCTCACCACAGTGTTATTTAGGCTTTATTTTTATCAAATGCTTGTCTAACTTCACCATGAAGAGCTTTAAAAATACATTTGTTATGAAAATCTTATAATTTGTGAGATGACACCAAGGATAATATTCAAATGATATATGAGCTTGGATGCCACACAAGTTAGCAACATGAGCTCCCAATCCCCAGAATGCTCTTTTGTGGAAAGGAATAGAAGCTAAGTTTTTGTGTTGAAGGAAAGTACTCAGATATAGATAGGAGCCCAGGCAGAGTTTACATCAGGGATTCACTTGTGTCTGAAGTCCAAGGGTATGAATGGACTGGCCAGGCATTAGTTAACTGCACTTGGTATCTACCATCCAGAGTTCTTAGGTGCCCAGATAGATGCACTGTGAAGTAAAAAATATTCCAAGTCTTATAACAAAATACAGGCTCTGACTCAGAAGTATAATTAACTTTCTTTTAAAATAAGACAATTTGAGGGAGAAAAAAAAAGAAGCTTGAGACACAGTAACACTTATTTTGGCAAGACAGCAACCAAAATCTAAAATTCAAGCTATATGTCCAAATGGTAAAGGCATTGAAGAGCAAACTGCAATACTACAGAGGAATGCACCAAGCACAAGATACTGAAATTAAAATTAAAATATAAATTAAACCTTCTTGTTAGGTTTCTGTCGACTGGACACAGGCTAGGACCATATGAATAAAGGAATCTCAATTGAGAAAATGCCTCTATCAGATTTTCAGTAGGCAAGTATGTAGAGGATTTTCTTGATTAATTACTGACGTAGGAGGGCCTTGCCCCTGGTTCTCAATGGCATAAGAAAGCAGGCCAGGCATGGTGGCACATGCCTTTCATCCCAGCACTCGGGAGGCAGAAGTAGGTGGATTGCTGTGAGTTCGAGGCCGGCCTGGTCTACAAAGTGAGTCCAGGACAGCCAAGGCTACAAAGAGAAACCCTGTCTCAAAAACAAACAAGCAAGCAAGCAAGCAGGCTGAGCAAGCTACAGGAGCAAGCCAATAAGTAGAGCTCCCCCCCAACTCCCAGTTCTCATCCTCCATGCTATGACCCTCAGTGGCTTGCCTCAGGGTTGGACCAGGATCAGGAATTGTAAGATGAAATAAAGACTTTCCTCCCCAAGTTGCTTTTGGTCATGGTCTTTATCACAGCAACAGAAACAAACAAACAAAACTAAGAAATGTGGTAAGCTGAAAACTATTCTGAGTTCTAGCTAGAGATTAAGAGTACTTTTCTTACTTTCCAAATAAAATCACAGTTTACTATTTAATACCAACTGAAAGCTCTTCTCTCAGTGTGAAGCAACCACTGCATTCACACCGAACACTTCTGCTAATGTAGTCAATTCCTTGGCTTATTTGACATGCAGTGCACGCAACTCCAATGACTAAAATCTGGGGCAAGTGTACACAGGCTGAAAAATTACAATTACAAGTTTCAAACCTTGCTCTTCGAAATCATAGGACATTCATGTTATTTTCACTTCTCATGAGGATGTCACACTGTCATTTGATCATCAGGCTACCTTTTGTATGACAAGAATTACCTGTTGCCAGTTTGAAGGGATTGGTGATAGAAATTTTAAATGTACTGTATTTCTGAATGGTTGAATAAGGTCATGACAATTGTTTACATTCTGCTATAGTTTCAGCACCAAACAGTCTACTAGGCTCAAGGACTTTATCAAGCTAAATGATGGTGTAGCATCCTAAAAAGTAGAAAATTACTTCATCATAAGCCATTCACAGGTCAAAGTGTGAAGATTTTGGTTTGAAGACCATGCCTGGCCTGCTTTCTTATGCCATTCAGGACCAGGGGTGAGGCCCTCCTAAAACCAAAATCAAAATCTTTATACTATAACTGTATGCATGTGATCCAAATGCATCAGCACGTGAATTGTCTTCTTGCTCCTGATGATGGCATGGATCTCATTAGTGGATGAGTGCCAGTGCACTGGAAAAAAAAGTGCAAACATAGACTGATAGCTGTGTAAACTGGGCACAAAATTCACCTCTCAGCCTTCCTCTGGCTGAGAAAGCATTAAGATATGTGGGTGTTTAGTGAGTCTTCTTATGATCTGGCAAACTACAAACTGTAACACATTTCAAAGAAGGGAACATTTCATTGGTACTACCAATATGAATATTTTAATTATAATCCTTAAGGCTCATCAATGATAATTAAAATCACTTTCTATTATATTATGGACAACCCTTGGTGTCTTCTACAGTCATATCAACTTGTGTTTATTAAAATGAAGTGGTACCTTAGCTTCTTTAATCTATGCCTTTCTCTCCCTATTTCCTTTATGAACTGTCCATGTCCTTCACAACAGCGCTCAAAGACATTTCCATTCTCTTTTATTCATTTCTGAATTAACCTCTAGGCTCTGCCAACTGGATTTTCTTGAGGCCATGTGGAAAACAAAAAGCTGGACAATTCACTAGCAGTCTAAGAAAACAATTTACTGGTCAATAAAAGGGCACAGTATTGTGTAGGCTTAGGTAACACCAGGTGAACAGTTCTGACACCGCTGGGCATTTGGTATAGTGAAAACCCGTGGTTGTTTATTCCCTGCTTCCCTCGGTGCTCACGTTCTGATGACTCAGTTCTAGAACGTTCACCTGGAGTACAATCAGGAACTGGAAACAACACTCTTCATCTTGATAGTACAGGACATCATACTTGTTGGACTTTACCACCCTGTCCAAAATGATATTCATAAGAATCTTAAATTAGCCCTCAGCATAAGAACCCCAACGATGCCTGAGCATGGTCTCTCCCAGGGCACCTCTGAGGAAGTGAGCAGGGAGGAATACATGTAGCATGTATGGTAGCATGTGTCTGAATGGGCATTTCCCCAAAGCAAAATAACACAGAAAATGAGAATTTTCCATTTGTTTTCTCTACTCCTTTCTATTTGGCGAAAGCAAAGTTGTGAGACCATACACCACTCTTCCCACCCCCAAAAAGAGTTCTGTGGCCTGGGCTGCACATTTTCCTCTGTCAGGTTCCTTCATTAATTCTGGAATAGGCACTGTGTTTTAGTTAACTGCTCTTGGGATTGCTGCCCAGATTTCTAAGTCAGGATGATGATTTGGTTACTATAGGACTCTAAAAGTTATCAAGGGACATGAAGGTCAACAAATCTTTACCTTTTTAATTCTTGTTTTTGACATCCATCTGACTAGATTGATCAGGACATGATGACCTACAACAAGCCACAGAAAGATGAGACTTTCCATAGTTTTTGAGCTGATTTCTCTGTTCAATATAGCAGATTCAAACTATAGCAATAGCCAGAAAGCCCACAGATATATCCTTCTTGAATTAAGGCCAAAGTTCCTATACCAGGTATAGAAGCCAGAGTGCCAAGATCAGGTATAGAAGACATGTCTACAACCCCCTATTTCAACCATGTGCTGGTTAGTACTTTGTCAGTTTTGTCAACTTAATACACCTGGAACAAGGAAACCTCAATAGAAAAATTGTCTCTATCAGATTGGCCTGTAGGTAAGTCTGTGGGATGCTTGTGGGAGGGCTCATCCCACTGTGGGTGTGCAACATATGGGTTATATACAAAAGCAGGATGAGCAAGCTACAGGGAGCAAGCCAGGAAGCAGCATTCCTCCATTGTTTCTGCCTCCAGATTCCTTAGCTTCCCTCAATGATGGACTGTGATAAAGAACTATAAATTGAATAAACCCTTTCCTCCAGCATTTTTTTCACTGTAACAAGAGAACAAATTGGAAAAATCACTAACAATGACAACATATCAAATAGAGAAGAGAAGGTGCCCTGCAAGCAAAGAACACCCAGTGCTCAAAATCTGAAAATCTTCAGATGTAGAGTTAAAAGAATGAGTTCTCGGGCAATTGAGCATTTGAATATATCTTGGGACTATCATCCTGTAAAGAAATGTCCATCTTCAAGTTTCCAGTACATGACTTCTTCAGAGGTCATCAACACCACAACTTTGGTGATTCTCTGAAGGGCCTGGGAAATTTGTACATGGCCCAATAGATTTTTCTAGTTCATCTGAAAAGCTTCTTCAGTCCTCACTCAATATTAGGGCATAGTCTCACCAAACATTCATATACTCTTTAAATAATTCGAGGAAAGAAAAGAATTGTGTATAAATAGAAAGATTAAGGTATTGAGATGGAGTCTACAACTGTATTCCACATCTCTCTTCCTCTTGAAATACCTGCAGCAGAGGCAACACAAGCCAACTAAAGACTTTAATCTAGCTCAAACATGCGATTCTACTGAAATGACCTAAGGAGTGTAGATTGATACATCGTAATTATAGACCTCCTGAATTCCCATGAATACCATAGAAATGCAAAATAGTTCAGCTACATTGGAAAAGGAATCAGTAGATTCTCCCCCCTCTACTAAAAGGGATTTTTTCCCATCTCTTTTATTTATAGAATATCACTTAATTCTCCTGCTCAGACTCCTCAGTATTGATTGTGTTTGATATACCATGCCTGACTTCCACTTTTTTTTTTAAAATAAGAGTTTAATTAGTCAAGAGTAGATACATGTAATCATAGCTACAGAGAACACTGAGGCAGGAAGACAGTGCATTTGAGGCCAGCCATGGCAATTTAGACCTTGTTTCAAAGTAAAGATTAAAAAAAGAACCTGGAGGGAACTCACGGGTAAAACTTAGCATCTGAAAGTTTTAAACAAGTTGATATTCATCAGCTAGCCTACTCCGTGAACCCATCTCTTTGTATAGTGGTCAAAGAAATGCTAACATAGGTTCACACACAGACACAGACACACACACACACACACAGGTATGTGGGGCTAGGTGTGTAACTCAGATATAGAAACTTTGTCTTGAATTCATGAAGCCCTTGTTTAGTTCCCAGCATAAACTGAGTACGATTAAATATTTGTAATCCTAGTACTTAGGAGGTAGAGGCAGGAAGATGGGAAGTTAAAAGTCATCCTCAGCTACACAGCTGGGTTAGAGCCAGACTGGGTTCCATGAGACCCTGTCTCAACAAAACAAAAAAAGAAGTTACATGAATATTTACTGTGAGCCAGATCTGGAAACAACACAATTTTCTATAGCTGATCACCAGATAAAGAGTAGATCCACAATGGAATAATACATAGAAATAACAAAGGAAGTAATTATTGTTATGTACAATGACATGGGCACACTTCAAATGAAAAGGCTTTAGGAAAGAAGCCAGAATCATGCCAGGATACATATGATCCCAATGATATGACTCCCTTGAAAAGGTAAAACAGAGGAGTCCAATAGCTGCAGATGCAGCTCAGTGCTAGACTATTTGCTCAGCATGTGCAAGACCTTGGATTTGATCCCTGGTTGAGAAAACCACTACCACTACCTATTGCAGGATATTTGACCACACTGTGAACCCTAAGATTGTGTGCTAGCAAAACCTGTTTCTTACTGTGGAGCATCTCAGTCTTAGCACAACTTTAACCAAAGAGGTTTCTGTAAACAAGAGCTAAATAAAGTCAACCATAGGTCAAGAGGTAGAGCAAGCAACTAGTTGACAAGGAGTGGACATAAAGAAACACAGGAAGGAGGGACACTGAGTTGAATGGTATTTAAGACAATGTGGAGAAGGCAGCGAAGGAGAAGGGTTTGTGTTTGTTTGTTTGTTTGTTTGTTTGTTTTTCCTTCTAGGACATCAGCTGAATAGTAAGGTCAACTGGGTGCTTTCTCTGCCTCTCGGAGCTAGCAGATTTTCACCTCAGCATCTGGCTCCTTAGTCTTCCTTGGTAAAATCGAATGTTTAAGATTTTGATTAAATCTTTTCAGCACCTCATGGAACCTTCTCCAAAATAGA
>CM053764.1:128212198-128231735 GCA_028658305.1 Pachyuromys duprasi
GGTGAGACTTGGGGAGAACAAGAGCTCCAGAAAGACCAAACTGAGCTGGGCACAGGGCTCTTGTATGAGACGGTTTCTACAATCAAGGACCATGTGTGGATGTGGCCTGGAACCCCAGCTCAGATGGGGCCCATGATAGCTCGGTGTTGGACTGAAGACCCTAGTGAGGGAAACAGGGACTGTTTCAGTCATGAACTTGATGGCTGACTCTTTGACCCTCCCCCATACAAGCCGGGGAGTGACAGACTGGCTAGACCTCAGGGGAAGACATTGCAGCCAGCCCTGAGGAGACAGGATGAGCTGGGGTTGGATGGAAGGGGAGGAGGTCCTCCCCTGTAGGGTTAGGGTTAGGGTTAGGGGTTAGGGGGCGGGGAGGAGGGAGATGAGGGAGGGAGAAGAAGGGTAGGAGGGAAGCAAGGAGGGGGCTACACCTGGGATGCAAAGTACCTAACCTGTGATTGATATAAAAATAAATAAATTTAAAAAAACAAAAAAACACCAAAAAACCTAAAACAACAAAAAGATTTTGTTTAAAAACCACCACCATTACTACCATCACCACCATCTCCATCACCAAACAAACAAAAGAACTAGGTCAGAGTGAACAGAGGTTGGTATGGAGGAGGAGTGGACTCCAAAGGGCAAGAGAAAATTTGGGCTTATGGGGATAGTGACATGACTAGATGTATTTGTCAAAGTGAATAGCATTATACACTTAAAAGTTTGCATTTTATAACAGGTATGTTAGGTCTCAATAAACCAAAATGAAGCCTCTGTGTAAATTATTCAGTGTCACAGTCACAGACTTCAAAACAATAGGTTAACTTCCCACCTTCATCAAGATCTGCAGCCCTAGCCTTGAGAGCTGGAGTGGTGGCATCTCAGAGACAGACAACTCATTCTGCTCAGACACTATTTACCAGCACATTAATGTATAAATGTTCCATGTCAATGGTTCTGGAGGGTAAAAAGTCTGGTCCTTATGAGGCCTCAGGCATTCTGATACTGAGGTGCTGTTTAATTTGAAGGTTGCCAAACATGTTCCTAATTCCCTTTGTGTATAGAGTCTACCTAGATGACAGTGCTTTCACAATCAGGGGGGTCAAAGAGACTATTTCAGACTAAGAATTTGAGCTTGCTCCATGTGTTTTCCATGATAAAACAAATTAATCTTTATTATTTTGTCTGGACATAACACAGGGAAAACCCCTCTAATTTGGTCACATTCTCATAGAATATTTCAACAGATTTCACATTTAACAGAAAAAATATGCCAAAACCACCATATACTTTCTCCATTTTAAATGGCTATGACTTGAATTTAAGTTTTATTTTTCCCCATCCTTTCTTCAACAAATAAATCAGTGAAGCATAAATGGAGAAACTCCTATACACAAATAAATGCTAAGAGCAGTCAACATGAACAATTCAAAGGCTAGATCTTTGGCAGCTGCCATGGCTACTGAGAAACTGCCAATGGAAGCACAGTGTGATGTGTTAAAAGCAGGGGTCTACATATAATATATTGTCAAGACAGCAAGAGGAGGGAACTGGCATAGTCTTGGCAGAATTTATACCAGTTCCTTCAATGATGGATAAGGTGTGAGACTCTGGACATTTTAGGCTGAGGGACTAGCTTTGTATACCTTGAGTTCATATTTGTTTAAGTAATCCATTATCCATTATGTTGGAGGAACCTAAAAATCATGGGTATTAAAAAATTCCTCAAATTCAATGTCTTCGGACCTCAAGCCTTTCCATTTCTCCACAAGTCTCAAAGACTCTACAATTAATGGGGGAGAGAAACACTAGAGATGGGATAACAAATCATTCTGAATTTTGTAGCATGGTCAAAATGCTAGCACAACAGAGCCCACAATCGGATTTGACAATTAAGAAATCATTAAGCAGCTTTAATAAAGAAGCTATTAGCTGACAATGGGCAAAAGGTCCTGATAAGTTATTCCTGCTACAGCTTCACCTTTTGAGTCACCCTCAGCTCTCATTAGGGCATTCCAGCAGCGGCATGCTGCTTGTGGCAGGCATAGGGATGAGCAGAGCCTGGGAAAAACAAGGAAGGGAAGAGAGGACACACTGGTGGCAGGCATAGTGTGAGAGAGACCAGGGCACTTGCTTTCACCAGGGAATATGCATCCAGCATCTTCCCCCTGCTGTGGAGGGACATCAACGAAAAGCACAGATACGGAATTCAGGAGGACACTGACGGCAGCTTTACCACTGCTAGCCAAAGCTGCATATTACCTACATGTTGAAGAGAGCTGCTTAAATCAATATTGATTGTTTATACACAATGAATTCAAGAGAAAAAAATAGTGCGAAGAGAAAGAGTCCAGGATAAATTAGTTAGAAGCCAGAATCCAGAAGAATATGAGTAATAGGCTCCAACTGCGTATGCACACACACTTAGAGAAGAACACAAACAAATGCCAATATTAGTTATTGGTTATAGCTGGAAAGGAAAAAGATGAGAAGTGAAGAGTTTACTACCTGATTTATATTCTTCTGTAACTGTTTATTAAACCAACCCCAGATTATTTATCAGCAACTGCTAGTAACATAAGGGTAACTGAAACAGCGGGAGCGAGTAACTCAGAACTAACCTCCCAACCTTAAAAGCTGCATTGCCTTCCCAATGGTTTCTAATTTCTTTGGGTGTCTCTGGAGACAACTCGGCTGCAGAATATTATCTCTTCTGAGCATGATCTGATCCGGTTGTTTTCTTGACTTTTAGAATGAACATCTTTTGCATCATCTACTATGAGCTTCACATTCCCATCCAAACCAATAGTACATCTCTCTCTGCATATTCATGTATCCACAAAGCCACATCTGCATCTGGGATCTGTTCTGCAAGTATTTGAAGATGAAATCAATGGGATACACTGTGATCTTCTGCTGTTTTTCCCAGCAACAGAACACAAAGGTGGAGTGTCTCTGAGAACAGACTGATTTGAGTTTGCCTTTAAATAATACTTTATAAGCACTTTGCAAGCACTTTCTGGGGCTAGCCTGGAACACCATCTATTAGGTGTAAAAGGGATGTTAGGTGATAGAAATCAAACTTAACTTTAGCTTAAGGCCAGGGAGATGCCTTGGTGAGGAGGAGCACTTGCTCCCTAAAAATAGGATCTGAATTGAGATCCTCAGTCCTCATACAAAAGTTGTACATGGCTACACAGAGCTGTAATCTCAGTGCTGAGGGCGGGGTTGCAGAGACAGCAAGATCATTGAGGCCTGATGGCTAGCCAGCCTAGCTGAAAAATATTGTTTTGAGGTTCGATAAGAAAGCCTACCTCAAGGAATAAGGTAAAGAGTAATGTAGGAATATATCCATCTTTCTCCTTTGGCCTCTCCATGCATGTCTATGAACACGTGCAGCCATGTATACACACACACACACACACACACACACACACTAAACAAACAAGAAGCTTAGCTTAATAAGTGGTTACTGATATGTTGCTGTTCAGTCCTTGAGCAACTAAAACTAAAGTATGGTAAGAACAGATCTGGTATGAATGCACAATATAGCGACTCAATCAGAAATAACTTCCCTCATAGAGTAGAGGACAGGTTTAGATTGTCAAAGCAGAAGAAACACAAATAAACAGCAGAATGAAAGACAAGAAAAACACATGTTTAGCTTTTCACGTGACAAGGAAGGGAAGGCAGAGTGGTAGGACTCACTCCAGAAGGGCTGGAGTGCAGCTCAGGGAGACCAGAAGTCCTTCTCCACCCCAGGGTTTCTTGGCATGGGCATGGATGTGGTCCACTGACCCAGAAAGAAATTTTGGTGCTGGACAAGTGGATGGCTCAAGGCTAAACAATGTGTTAACCCAATATCAGGTTAGTGAGAGCGAGAGGTCTTAGGATGTGTGAACACTTGCCCAGAGTCAGGGAAACTTGAATGTCTAGGATTGAAAAAGGAAATTTGTTAGGAGAGGCAGAGGAAGCCATACAGAAGATTAGATGTTTACAAAGGGATACTAGTTTGTTATTGATTTTTTTCTTTAGATAGAGTTTTTCTATGTAAGCCAGGCTAGCCTGGAATTCTCAATACATTTGCCTCAGTCTCCTGAAAGCTGTGATTTTAAGTATGTGCCACTGTACCTGGATCTTGACTTCTCATTCCCCTGAGTCTGGGGAATAAGATATATATCCATTTCAGTGATTTGACCAGAAGTTAGTGGATCTGCTTGATATGATCCTTGAGAAAGATTCTGGATTCCTCCACCTTATCTCTAAGGAGATGATTCTAAATACATAGATGTAAGCTGCTTCTCAATTCTGTTTCAGATTCAATTAATCCTGAAAAAAGGGGAAATAGCCCCCAAATCCTTATGAAATGAAAAAACCCCAATCCCTTG
Organism: Pachyuromys duprasi; assembly: GCA_028658305.1. NCBI lineage: Eukaryota > Metazoa > Chordata > Mammalia > Rodentia > Muridae > Pachyuromys > Pachyuromys duprasi. Next base: position 128,216,587 of record CM053764.1, read on the forward strand.
CATATACACCTTTGGAAGAAAGACTAAAGATGGAAATAAAGTGATTCAAGACTCATGATGAACTAGTCTTAGTGAGAAAACACTAAGGAATTGCCTCCCTGCCCCATGCATGCCTGAGTTACATTACATAAACACACACACATACACACACACTTTTAAGCAACTTCTGATCTCCTTTTCTTTGTCAGAGTTAAAGCTTTATCAAGTATTTGAAATAGTATTTGACCAAAACTCTAGCCTTTGTGCCTCCTCAAGAAATGACTTCACTTTTGAAGTCTGATGATATGCCTACATATTAAGGGAAAGTTCTTCCTTAGTCAACAAGCATGTAGAGGTACCTGAAAACGGGGGAGTTCCCAGAGTAATCTGTCCCGTGGCTTTAGACTCTCTTCCTTCCTTTCTTTAAAGATCTTATTTATTATTTAATTTTATGTGTACAAATGTTTTGCCTTCATGTCACTATATGCACAACATGGGTACCCAGTGCCTTGAAAGCCAGAAGAAGGGGTTGGAGCCCATGGAACTGGAGTTACAGGCTGTTGTTAGCTCTCTGGGTGGATGCTGGGAAATTAACCTGTTTCCTCTGCAAGAACAGCAAGTTCTCCTAACCACTGAGAATCTCTCCAGCCCTTGGATCCTGTTTCTAATAGAAATGGTGTAATAACCTGTTAGGTTATCTTTCTAAATCCCACTTTACCTCAAATTGACTGGATACTGTCTTTCTTTTCCTTTGTTCTTTTCTTTTTCTCTTTCTCTCTCTCCCTTCCTTCCTTTCTTTTTTTCTTTTCTGTCTGTCTGTCTTTATTTCTTTGTTGGTAAGGTTATCCTTTTGCTCGGCCCCCATCACCATCCATAATCTCTTGAGAAATTATGTTAGGTCAGCCACAATGCCTTTGCCCATTTGGTACATCAAGTACACTAAACTGACAGTGTAGGCTTGACTCTTAAAGAATTAGCTTGGCTCTATTACTATCACTGAGAAGACAAATACTTGTTTTGGAAAAGGACCATAATAATAATCTGATTTTTTTTCTTGAGAAAAAGAAAATATTCAAGCTCTTTGATTATAGAAACCAATGGAGTATACAGGTAGCTTAAGAGCAATTAAAAATATTAAGAGGAAAAAAACCCCCAAATATTAGCCTATTCTTCAAAACTTTCCTCTTAAAGAGCAGGAAGTAATATCTTCATAACATGGGAAATCTTAGATCTGAACAGGTTTTTCCCTTTAACTTTGTGTAAGTCACAGAATCAATAGACACCCCCAAGCATGAAGGAAATGGAAATTGCTCAAACACAAGCCTAGAGCTTTTGTGTATCTGTGTGCCGGCCAGTGAGCTCCTAATCCGGAACCAACCAGGCACATTTGCTGATCAGAAAGCCAAACTTGCTGATTTACAGAGGTCAGACTCCTGCTCCAGGAAGTAAGGATAAAGTGCTGAGGACCTGGTCTTTTTGCAAGCCAGTTTGGCTTCAGCTTGGAAGTTTTGACAGCAAAACTTGAGAAGCTACACCAGATGTGCATCTGGCCTGTCCCCAACATGCTTGTTTCTTGACTTGGCTCCATAGCAGAGTCCATGCGGACAGTCAGCATTTCATGGCTCAGGCCCAACCCAAAAGCTATCAGGTGAAAATGAGCAAACACATTTTCTCTCCCTGGGCAGAGCAGACAGGGAGATGAGGTGAGAGGAAGTCCAGAGCAGGATGGAGAAGGGATGTGTATGAATGCTTTAAAGCCCAAGCCAAGCAAAAGACAATTCAGATATTTCCTTCTTTCCCAGAATCTCTCCTCTCCTCTTTTGAGAAATGATGTTAGGTTAGTCATGATGTCTTTGTTCATTTGAGATATCAAACTGACTAAGCTGACAGTAAAGGCTTGACTCTTGGGGAGTTAACCAGACTCTAGTATCACGATCACTGGGAAGCACAGCCAGTTGTGTTGGAAAATGATCATAAAGAAAATCTGCAGAAATCCATTATTCAAATACAGAAGTCTTACTCATTCCACTGTACCACCCATCCCTCCCTGTCAATTCTCAAACCACGTCACAACAAAATGAGAGTCTCTAGAAATTCATTGAAAAAGAAAAGCTCAAATATCAATGGAAGCTACCTGAAGATACTCTAAGCAATAGATTAGAGTGAAAACCAGGCTAGCGAGATGGCTCAGGAGGTAAAAACACTTTCTGCCACCAAGTCTGATGACTCTAGTTTGGTCCCCAGACTCCATGGTAGGAGAGAACTGACTCGTAAAGTTGTCCTCTGACCTCTACATGTGTGCTACAGCACATGCGTGGATACACACAGATAACAATAATAATAAATGAGTGAAAACCTTTGTCAGCCTCGGAAAGACTCCACCTCGCAGTGAATCAAAGCAGATGCTGAGACTCATAACCAAACCTTTGACAGAGTGCAGGGAATCTTATGAAAGAAGGGGGAGTTAATAAGACCTGGAGAGGACAGGAGCTCTGCAAGACCAAATATATCAGGGCACAGGGGTCTTTTATGAGACTGTCTCTCCAACCAAGGACCATGTATGGATATAACCTAGAACCCCTGCTTGAATGTAGCAAATGGTAGCTCAGTATCCAAGTGGGTACCCTAGTAAGGGGAACAGGGACTATTAATGGATATGAACTCAATGGCTGGCTCTTCAACCCTCCCCCATCCCCCACTCCCAAGGGAGGAGCAGCCTTGCTAGGCCACAGAAGAGGAGATTGCAGTCAGTCCTGAAGAGACCCGATAAGCTAGAGTTAGATGGAAGGGGAGGAGGTCCTCCCCTATCAGCAGACTTGGAAAGGGGCAGGGAGGAGATGAGGGAGGGAAGGGTAGGATAGGGAGGGAATATGGGAGGGGGCTACGGCTGGGATACAAAGTACATAACCTGTGATTAATATAAAATAAAATAAAAATGCTAAAAAAAAGAAAACCTTTGTCAGAGACCTGGAAAATATCAGTACGTGCTACAGATATCAGGACTAAGGCATACATGCCAAAGCCCCAGAGGACCCAGCAAGCTCCTCCTCAGCAGCCCTCAAGGAGACACAGCATACTGTACTTTTTACATAATTGTTTTTCAGGTTTGCCTCCTACACAATCCTTCAGTGAATACCTAAGTCAGCAGAATAATAGGAATTTTTATATTGATCCTGAAATACTGGCAAGTCTGTAAGCTATGGGACTCAGCTAGGGCAAAAGAAAAATGTTGTCTACTGGGGACAGGAGCTCCACAAGGAGAGCAACAGAACCAAAAAATCTGAGCACAGGGGTCTTTTCTGAGACTGATACTCCAACCAAGGACTATGCATGGAGATAACCTAGAACCCCTGCAGAGATGTAGCTCATGGCAGTTCAGTGTCAAAGTGGGTTCCCTAGTAATGGGAACAGAGGCTGTCTCTGACAAGAACTCACTGGCTGACTCTTTGATCACCTCCACCTGAGGAGGAAGCAGCCTTATCAGGCCACAGAGGAAGACAATGTAGCCAGTCCTGATGAGACCTGATAGGCTAGGGTCAGAGGGAAGGGCAGGAGAACCTCCCCTATCAGTGGAGTAGGGGAGGGTGGGATTGAGAGGGATTGTGGGAGGAGGCTGCAGCTGGGATACAAATTGAAATAAACTGTAATTAATAAAAAATATCACCAAGTTTTTATTTAATAAGATGGTATGGAAAACATGTCTCTTTTCTTTCCCTTTACCGATCGATGGTAGATTTCTTTTCCCTTATACAATGCCCATTTGTATGGCAATTACGCCCTAACCAGCTTACAGTGAATCCATTAGAAGCATCCAGCCCAGCACAACTTTCTGAGCATCCTGACGCTTTAGAGCCTGTATACAGGGCAAAGTCCGGCATCTTGTGCTTCTGTGTTTCAAACTTCATCCTTATTCCCGAAGCCTAGTCTCTCCCTGACATTCTGATTTGACCCACACTGATCTATTCTTAAGTCACCAATTTACCTCCATGACACTATCACCATCCCATCCAGCCACCTCAGTAATGTCTCTCAAGCTAACCTGGTCTTTGGTACTTTGGTACCTGACTACTTCAGGGTGGCCTCAAAGAAAGACATTTCAAAATGTGTTATTTGTTTCCTTTTGGTATAGTTTCCTAAAAGTAATATGTATGCCATAATAGATTTATTCAACAAATATACCGAGCATCTATTATTATAAGACTCTTAATGCTGAAGCTACAACAAATATGATATTGTACTTTTGGCCTAGTCATGATACAGCATAGGGGGTAGATATCTGTCCCATCAAAGCTAAATTATGGAAACAAAGCAAAATAGTAATAACACTTAAAGTCAGGCTGCAGCTCAGTTTTCAAAGGGCTGTTACACATCTTTTAATATTTATGATCTTTAGTTAAATTCTCACTAGTGAGTTCAAAGAGACCTTTAACATCATTTAAACAACCTTGATTATGCTATTTTTGTTCCCCTTTAGCATAACTTCCTCATCAATCTTCCTTTCTCTGTAGCTTCAACAGGATCTCTTGGAAACATGTTTCCTAGGCTGCCCCGCCCCACATGCTTACTCTCACACACTGTTTCTCACTGATAGGAGAAACAACTTCAGGGCCTGAAGTGGTATGACAGATCAGATGTAGTCTGCAGTAGCTGTTGGGCTGAGCGAATAAGTGACTTACTCACTGAGTTAGATGTCAAAGGTTCTCAGGTTTCTCAATAAATGGAACAGCCCCAGATTCCACACAGAAAGGGGAACAGGAAGGATGAAGGGGAAGCAGATGCTGCTAAGACCATTAACTTCACAGGATCACTAAAGCAAGCTGTAGAGACCTTTGGAGCCCCTTCACAAACAGAGCAGAAAATAGGAATTTATAACCATCTTTGAGTAAAACTAGGTGTTGCCTTGTATCTCTCAAGTTGTCCACTTAAAAAGCTCTATGGTGTTTATAATTCTATTTCAATTAAAAACATTTAAAAATAAACTCAATCTTGTTATAAAAATACATGTTCATTGTTGAAAACATTAAAAACAAGAAAATATTGGTTATATATTTAAAAAACACTACAGCCAATCTGCTAGAGGCCTTTTGATATTTTTTGGCAAGGAAAGTAGAAATTTTGGCAAGTTAGCATTATTCTTGCCACCTTATCATAATGGTCAGAAAAATGATGCTTCTTTTTGTTCAGATAGTCTAGTTAAAGTCTTCAGACATAAATTATGTATAGAAGTGAACTTTACTACAACTTAACATGGCTTGAATTACAGTCACAAAGCCTGTCTCTCCCATCGTAACATCATATGCCTAGTTGCTCAGACCTAAAACTTGGGGTCATCTTTGCTTTTTTTTTTATTATTCTCCCCACATATCAAGCCTATTAGCAAGCCTTGTTTGTTCTGCTACACTGAATTCATTTCTCTTCATCTCTGCTGCTATCACTTTGGCCAAACTAGTAACAGGTCTTCCCTGAACTACAGCAGTGACCATGCTGGCTGCTTTTCCTCCACTCGTTGTCACTGTATAATCTTTTCTTCTTTATAGCAACCATTGATCAGAATGTCCAGAAAAATACAAATAACTCATGGCAAATTTGGTCCCTGCAATATGGCACAGAATACGTATACATGGAGATGAGGGGTTATTTGAATCTATCACAATCTCTTCACTCTGAAAAGGCAAGAATGAATCCTTTTATATGCACTCAAGAAAGACAGCTGTAATCATTTGGATGCATGCCACTTAGAACACTACAGAATGGACACTGCACATAGTGAAACATTCCAGAAGATATAGAGTGGGAAACAGGAAGATTGAAGAGGAACTGAATGGACTTTCTGAAGAATGACTTAGCACATAAGGATTTAAAGAATGAAGCTGGGAAGCCAAGCCAGACAGCAGGAAGATGTTAACTCCATGGAGAGTGATGAAACTGGTTAAGAATTCCAGCCATACCACATGGCCTTTAGGGGAAAAGATCTTGCATTATCTCAGCCCTAATGACACTCGTCTGCTGATTACCAGAAGACTCAGCAACAGATATGAGAGTTATATTTAAATGCTTGTTTCCAAGTTCCTCCCTCACCACTCAAGCCTGGCCTACATACAACTGGCATAGTTTTGTGACTATGAAAAATATACCTGCCTGTCTCTATTCTTGGTGGTTCTCTCACTGAAAGAAGTATGATTGTCACATTCATATGGGCAAAAAACTTGTATATATAAAATATCTAAACAAAAAAGATGGGCATAGACAAGAACAGCAATTTCACTAGCTCCAAACTGGAGTCAGTTGTTACTATGGTGAGTCAGGGTTTATTTTCTATGATGAATATAAAGATGATTAGTTATTTCCACTCCTGCATTGGCACTAAGAGGGAACCATTGAGAAACCATTTTCAAGAGCTTGGACAGCTTTGCCTCAGGTGAAACAGCATCATTCAGGTGTTCAGAGGTGGCTTGGCCCGTTAGTATCCCTGTGGCATGCTTCACCTACACAGAATTCCATGGCTACCTGTTCCTCTCCTCCTGCCCCCACACCGCAGGACTGGGTGAGCTGCTTTCTAAAACCAAGTTTGTCAATCAGACATTATCAGGAGTTTAAGATGGAATTAACTCCCACTGGTCCCATGTTTAGCATTTGCTACAATGGAGTGTGCTGGAAGAACTGCCTGGAGGGAATGATCGATAATCAGAGTGGAAAACAGAACAGAACAGTGATGGCAAGTCTCTCTAGACGGAGCAACTGGGGAGCAGAAATTCCACCTTATTTATCTCTTTAGTCTTGGAACCTAGCAGGTGCCTTGTTGTGTCAAAAACACTTGTTGAATTGAATGGACAATTGGAATAGAAGGAAAAAATAGTCCTAGAGAGGGAAGGTTGGTGAGTGGGGTGGGAAACTAGAAGAATAAGTAGTTAGGGGTACTAGAGAAATAAACTGTAGTAGCAGAGGAGTGGAGGCGAAAAATGGATGGAGAATTAAATGTCCAGGGAGGATCCAACAAAAACATTACATTTGTACACAGGTTTTCACAGATGTAACATGCACACATTTACACACACACACACATACATACACCACTGGGGAGTTAATGTTTGCTGCAAAGACAAAAGGGCAGAGAGCTCTTGGAGGTGCTCATGTTGCCTTTAGCCCTTGGTCATAAGAAGCTGACTAAGGGCAAACAACAACTGGAGGTGATCCACACTGGAGAGGGGAGCATGTCCACCAGTAAGGTCCTCAACTCTAGGCTCTTTGTTCCACACAAATGTCACCAATACACCCTTTTACTCATCTAAAGGAGATTCCTTCTGTTCCTGCTTCCTAATATAACCTCAAATCTACCTGAGGACCCACCTTATTTTTATCATCTCTGTATAGCAGTGAGAATCTGCTCTCTATAAATAGGTAGCCAAGCTGCTCTGTGCCTTTTGCAAACATTAAAGCAGAAATAGTTCTAACCCAGATCAATAATGTTTGCCCATTTCCTCATGCTGCTCTATTTATTTTTAGCTTTTATGCAGAGCCCAAAATTTATAGAAAAAACTTCATAAATTTCATATTACCTTCAGGAATTCTACCAATTGATGACCAGGGCGGCAAAGGAAAAATTAATTTACTTTGTCATGTCTTTAAAAATAGTAATAAATTTAGATCAGTAGGCATTTGTTCTATCACCTTATCAGATGGATTTAGGCCTTTGGGGAAGGAGATCATGAGGCTTATAAAATTCTAAACTTATTTTAGTACTATCAGTGTTTTTCCATCTGCCAATTTATCTAAGGTTCGATTCTTTATCCCACAGGCTCATAATCCAAAGAGAGAGCTCTGAGTTGCTGGGAAATGGGCAGGACTATGACCCTTAGCTTTACCTTTCTTTACTAAAACATCATTTAGTGCATAGATGAAGTGGAGCTGCAGAACCCCAGTGAGAAGGGCCACAAGGCTCAGCAATATAAAAGTGTATTAGAAACATCACTGGATGCCCAAGCAAGTAATTGGGTTCTGACTTTCTCTAGGAGTACTTTTTCATTTCTGTGTTTCCTATGGAGTTGCCAGCCTAAAACTCACACACATATGGTTGGGGTCAGCTGATGCTGGTCAAGAGAAAAACAAGTTTCTTTTAAACACAAATTGTATCAATGATTATTTGAATCCCCGGTAGAGTTGTGAATTTCAGAAGTGGGGTCTTAGAGAGTCCCGTTTCATATGCTCATCTTTGGGAAACAGACCAAGGCCTGCAATGGCACACATATTTGATCGGAAGATTAGTCTGTTCCACTCTGAGACCAATGCAAGTTACATAAGTCTTTAGGACATTCATGTCCTCTTTATGTCACTTTCTGATGCTATGTAAGTCACTTAAGTCTTTAGGTGACACGTCTCTGTCCTCCTGTGGGAATATTAAGGGCAGTCCATGATAACAGCCATTAGTGGGCATGCAAATACCCTGAAATGCTCAGCAAAATTTTGTTTTCCAGAACCTTTATGTAATTTTTATGAGAAGAGAGCGTGCATTTTATGTTCTTCCCTGCCCCTATAAGTTTAAGAACATTTAGCCAAAAAGCAGCAGATTGGAAAATGATTGGATCATGAATTTCAACACTGAGCACACTTCCAATGTGTGGTGTGCTGCACATCAGATATGCATGCTGTGCTACACATCCGAATCACCAAGCATGAGGTGAATGCAAAATAAACAATGGTCAACCAACACTTGGTTTAACTTGACGTCCATGCCATGAGAAGGAGCCCATACCCTACACTGCCTGGATTACCAGGAACCAGAGTCTGCATTTATTCCAGAGACCTTGGATGGATGCCTTGACCAGTCATCATCAGAGAGGCTTCTTCCAGCAGCAGGTGGGAATGGGTGCAAAGATCTATAGTCAGACACTATGCAGAAAGAGAAAGTCTAAAATGAAAGTCTCTATTGGGTCCCTTCCTTTTGGAGATCAGGAAATCCTGTGGAAGAGGGGGAGGAAAGACTTGAGGAGTCAGAGAGGATGCAGGAAACCAGGAGAACATGGCCCACCAAATCAGCTATGGGCTCACATGGGCATACAGGAACTGAACTGGCAAGCACAGGGCCTGCACGGGTTTGCATCAGGTCCTCTCTGTATGGTATGGCTGTTAGCTTGGTATTCTTGAGAGACTCCTAACAGTAGGAGTAGGTGTATTTCTGAATTTTCGTCTGCTCTTGAGACTCTTTTCCTCCTATTGGCTTGCCTTGTCCAGCTTTGATAAGGGGCCTTTTACCCCTTATTGTATCTTGTTTTGTCCTGTTTGGCTGTCATCTCTTGGAAGTGTGCTCTTTTCTGAAGAGGAAACAAAGGAGGAGTAGATCTGAGGGAGAGGGGAGATAGACAGGGGAGCAAGAAGGAGTGGAGGGAGGGGAAACTGGTTGGGATGTATTGTATGGGAGACAAATCTATTTTCAATAAAAAAGAAAACATTTTAATATAGCTGAACTTGAAACCCTTTATCACCCTAAATGATTATTTTACCAAGAGAAATATGACTGAATGTGATTTGATAGCTTTGAAAATCTATATTTAATTATTCATGATACATTAATTTGGAAGTGTAGCTCTAAGTTCAATTTTTTATTATAATATGTGGCTTTAATGTTTATCATCATAGGTTTGAGAAATACAATCATAGGATAAACGTTTCCAGACACTATTTTTATAATATTCTGTCTAGAATAGGGTTTATTTTCTTGGTTAGTCTTAGAAGACACATTTATCTTGACGGAAGAGATTTGCTGCTGTGGTCAATCCCCATCTCTCTGCTGGGCAGCATAGTAGTAAAGTAGTATATTATCATACAAATGCAGAACTCTTTACAGGGTTTCTCTGTAGACCAGGCTGGCTTTGAACTCACAGTGATCCACCTGCCTCTGCCTCCCTGAGTACATTCACCACCACATCCAGCTGCAGAACTCTTTTATAAAAAGAAAAATAAATATAACATATTTCTAAGTTTGACCACTCTTAAAGATATTTCAAGAAGACAATCAGCAAATCTCCATGAGGTACAAATTTTTTTCATGAATTGTCAACATTGTATGTCTTCTCCTACATAATGGATGGAAGTTTTGTTTTGTTTCTAAAACTAATCTTATCTATATCCTGTGTTTTCTTGGGTATAGTTGATTTCGGTAGATTGGAGTTTTCCTTCTATTATCTTCTGTACTGAAGCCACCACAAAGGAACTCTGTAAGAATCTACCCAGCAGGGTATCAAAGCAGATGCTGAGACTCCTAGCCAAACTTTGGGCAGAGTACAGGGAATCTTATGAAAGAAGGGGAAGATAAAAGACCTGGAGGGGACAGGAGCTCCACAAGGAGAGCAACAGAACCAAAAAACTAGGCACAGGGGTCTTTTCTGAGACTGATACTCCAACCAAGGACCATTCATGGAGATAACCTAGAACCCCTGCACAGATGGGTTTGAGCCCATGGCAGCTTAATCTCCAAGTGGGTTTCCTAGTAAGGGGAACAGGGGCTGTCTCTGACATGAACTCAGTGGCTGGTTCTTTGATCACCACCCTGTGATGGGGGAGCAGCCTTACCAGGCTACAGAGGAAGACAATGCAGCCAGTACTGATGAGACCTGATAGGCAAGGGTCAGAAGGAAGGAGAAGAGGACCTCACCTATCAGTGGACTGGGAAAGGGGCATGGGAAGAGAAGAGGGAAGGAGGGTAGGATTGGGAGGGGATGAGGGAAGGGGCTACAGCTGGGATACAAAGTGAATAAATTGTAATAAATTTTTTAAAACTAACCTTATTAATAGTGTCCCATGACATTCTGTGTACTTCCACACTCAACACTGGGCTGCACTAGCAGCTGCTCATAGTGACTGCACAGCGAATGACTATCTCTTATCACTTCACCCTGGGATCTTTCTCAAAGAAGCAGCTGTTTTAGAGGAAACACCACTCAGGTGCTTTTCATAAAACATTACTCATTGACTGTGACGGATTCTTCAGTGGTGGTATACCAACAGGAAGCTCTTAGCACATTTCATCTACAAAACAGAAACTAGCCTGTGCGGATTCGTGAGTTTAGATAACAAACCTTCAGATGCCTTATGCCATTTGTCCTATGGAATTTCTTTCTTTGGGATTTTAATGGCATCTTCACCAATTGCTTCAATAGCATTTTCTGATAAAGAACCCCATTTTAGATAATATTTTTCAACATTTTACTTTATCTTATGTTAGGACAAGAGCCAGGAGGCAACAAGTGTGTCCAAAAGATAAGTAGTTTCTCTACTTCTGCAAATAAAAGAAGGACCAAGACAGGATTCAAAACCGTATTATCTAGTTTAATGAAATTTTATTAAAATTTGCTGTGACAGACTGGGGACTCATCTCAGTGAGAAACCATGTGTCTAATGCACTCAAGGCCCAGGATCAACCCACAGCACTGGTACCAAACAACAACAACAGGAGGCCCCTCAGATTACTACGTGAATTAAGCATTATTTTAAAAACTATACTAAGTTGAAAGGAGTTCATGTTTTTATAAACGACACCTTCATATTGTCATCAGGAAGTGCCTCAAGGCAAAGTATGTGCTTAATTCCAATATGTTCATTCTTAATGATGGTGGGTTTAGACTTATATTTCAATTAGTTGCATCAGTTTTGAGATGTGAGGATCAACTTATAAAATATGATTAGATTCTTATTTTTAGCTAATAATTTGGCTAACAAGCAGCTTATCTTAGAACAAAGTGTCATTTCCATTTCTGTATTGCTTATCGGTGCTTGCACAAAACATAACATCTTTAATTATATTTTGTATTTGCCCTTCCTTCCTTTTGAGACAGGATCCTAGTATGTAGCCTTGGCTGGCCTGGAGCTCAGAGAGACCCACTGCCTCCTGAAGTGCTGGAATTAAAGGTGTGTGCTACCTCACCTGGCTTTGGTTTTTATTATTTAATATAATAAAGCTACTTGCCTTATTCTGTTGTTACCACGATGTTATACAGTTGAAAATATTTACTATTTTACAAGTTAACTTAGGTGGGCTGTTTAAATCCAGTACAACATCCTGAAAGCAAGTGAGGGAAGAACTTTGAGCTCTGCAGGTCCAGGGAAAGTCATCTCTTAACACCCCTACCCCTTCACTTAACACATTATGGGGAAAGGCAAATGTCAATTCATCTATGTATTACTTTAATGTTCATTATTTTGGGGGACTAAAATCGAACTGAAGTCTTGCAATGGCTCAGTGGATAAAGGTGCCTACTACCTACAAAACCTACAAAAAGGTTTTGTAAAGAAGTTTGGTGACTTGAGTTTGATCCCCAGAACCCGCATGGGAGAAGGAGAGAACTGACTCCTACAGGCAGTCCTCTGACTTCTTAACACACACTATGACATTGACATACACATGTACACACACACTCATACATACACATTCACTCAGAATGAATGACATGGATTAAAATTGCAGTATTTTTTCTTATGCCTTCACTGGGTAACTTTGCAAACTCTGCTCTGAAAACGTGAATTAGGTTATCCCTGTTGTCAACATCCAACCCACAAATAAAAGAAACAACGGGCCCTGTGCTTAGTACTGGCTCTCCGTTTCCAACTGTTTGAAGAGTTCCTGGACAATCTCTAAGTCATGTTTCTGTCCTTGTGGATTCAGAGAAGGTTTCCCTTCAGAATGCCCTGAGTACTTGGTGAGTGAGTATCTACTGCGGTTACTTAGAAGAGTAAATCCACACTGGGAGTTGAGTGAATCTGCTCCACGTTAAAAGCAATGCTGGATAATGTCAAGAAGCCTATCTCAATGCAAAATTATTTGACACACATAAGTTGCATTTGGAGGCCTTATCAAGTACAGGGATGTGATGGGGCCAATCATTTTCATAGTCATTCTTCTGGACAGCTCTACTTTGTTTGGGAAGAAAAAAATTGCATTTCATTATGTGGGGAGTAAAAGATTTCTACATTTAGTTTTTATCATCTGGATTTTTTGCTTTGACATGGCTTTCCATATGTGCCAACCTGGGGGCAGCAACTCAGAACTTCAGGGTGTACTACCACAGGCAGCAGTGACAATGTCATGTGCCAGATAGAAGCCAGACAACTTGGTCTGATGACCAAAGTTGTTATCAAGAAAGAATAGCCCTTTTGGATATATGCCTAGGAGTGGTATAACTGGATCTTGAGGAAGCATTATTCCTAATTGTCTGAGAAAGTGCCAGATTGATTTCCAAAGTGTTTGTACAAGTTTACATTCCCACCAGCAGTGGAGGAGGGTTCCCCTTTCTCCACAACCTCTCCAGCATGTGTTGTCACTTGAGTTTTTGATCTTAGCTATTCTGATGGATGTAAGGTGAAATCTCAGGGTCATTTTGATTTGCATCTCTCTGATGGCTAAGGATGTTGAACATCTCTTTAAGCGTTTCTCTGCCATTCTATATTCCTTTATAGAAAATTCTCTGTTTAGCTCCATACCCCATTTTAAAAATTAGATTGCTTATTGCTTTTTAACCTCTTTAGTTCTTTATATATTCTGGATATCAGCCCTCTGTCGGATGTGTATCAAAGCAGATGCTGAGACTGATAACCAAACCTTCGGCAGAGTGCAGGGAATCATATGAAAGAAGGGGGAGTTAGTATGACCTGGACTGGACAGGAGCTCCACAAGCACCAAATATATCTGGGCACAGGGGTCTTTTCTGAGACTGTTTCTCCAACCAAGGACCATGTATGGATATAACCTAGAATCCCTGCTCAGATGTAGCGCATGGTAGCTCAGTATCCAAGTGGGTACCCTAGTAAGGGGAACAGGGACTATTAATGGACATGAACTCAATGGATGGCTCTTTGATCTCCTCCCCCACTCCCCCAAGGGAGGAGCAGCCTTGCTAGGCCACAAAGGAGGAATTTACAGCCAGTCCTGAAGAGACCTGATAAGCTAGGGTCAGACGGAAGGGGAAGAGGTCCTCCCCTATCAGTGGACTTGGAAAGTAGCAGGGAGATGACAGAGGGAGGGTGGGATTGGGAGGGAATGAGGGAGGAGGCTACAGCTGGGATACAAAGTAAATAACCTGTGATTAATATAAAAAAATAAAAAATTTAAAAAATTTAAAATAAAAAGAAAGGATAGCCCTACACATTTATAAGAAGTTATTCCCAGGCAGGAGTATGTGGTTATCCACATGGAACATTTCTTAAAGTACTTACACAATAACTTAGTAGGTTTAAAAATAAAGAACAATAGGACCAAAAAGAAAATGACATCCAGAATCTTCCTGGTCACATTTTCCCCATCCTTACCTGTCTTGTTTTTAGAGAACCTCCAGAGATACCAAGGCCTCTCATACCTTCCAGAGGCTAACTGGTCTCCTAACTAAAGGCTCTCAAAAGAGCTAAGAGTAATTCATTCTCAGGAAGTTAAGTTGCTTGGTTCTGTCTACATCTGTGGAACGGGTACTGTAGCTAACTTTTTAGTATTTATTTGGAAAAGGTTTTGTTAGCAGAAAGAAAAATAAGCAAATCTAAGTTGATTTCTCCACCAATATTGCCTATCCACAAGACTATGATAAAGCATTAAAGAGATGCATCTTATTTAGAGCTAAAATAACCTTTCCCTTAGGCTTCTAGGAAAGTGATAGGGTGGCTCTTACAACTTTTTTGTTTGTGTTACTTCCCAGACCAGTGTTGGCTTATAAGCACTAGTGTTGTATTTCATACATGAAGGGACAGAAGTAACTAATTATATGACTCCTCACCCGGTTCTGGTTACATGTTTGCATATTGAATTTCCCCTCTTTATTTTCCTATGAAACTAAACCCTCCACACCCCACCAACTCCAGTCACCCAACTCAGCTGAAAAATGGTCTTGTTTCTCCTTGCATTCAAGTATGAAACATATTGGCTATCATTTTGTGATCAGACACATTTGATTGAATTCTTCAATGCAACACAAGCTAAATAATGAGCCAAGATGCTAGTTTAAGAAAACATCTAGTAACCTGGTGAGCACTGCCCTTACAATTAAAAGTTCCTAACCAGATACTGATTTTACAACTTTTTAACTACAGAAAGGAAGTCAGTCAGTAGGCTTAAGATATGAATAGTATCACATGATCTTAACATCAGAACATGTCCATAGTGATCTAGGCTTTTCTTTCTCTTCTCTTCTCTTCTC
>CM053764.1:128231835-128295090 GCA_028658305.1 Pachyuromys duprasi
GAGATGGTGAGTGGTTGCACAAAAGACATAGAGATTTAAACATTTATTATTCATACATTTTTTAAACTAGAAAGAGGAGCCAAAATCTAAGCTTCCATTTAAAAGCAAAACTGTCTTCCAGACCCCCCTACACCTTTCTTGTGATGTTTCCACAAACCTGTTACCTCACATTCTCTAACCCAGGTCTAGACAAGGAGCTGATCCTATAGCTCACATCCAGCTCACACTATCATGACTGAAAACAGGCACGTAAATGGAGAAATGGGTCAACTGTCACATCAGTTGTCATACTCCCTGTCTTTTCTTCAATCAAAACCAATCAGACTTTTTACTGCGTATAGGAAACTCCCATAATTTTGATTCTTGAGGGTCATTTTTCCAACTTTTTCTCCAGAATACTCTCCCTGGATCAGGCATGAAGATCTAGGTTCTGTGTTTAAATTGGAGAAGGGATACAGACTAAAAATACTATGGATACTTTTCTCAGTTATGAATATTATTCAGCCTCAAGAAGAAGAGTCTACTGTATATACTAGCATGGGTGAGTGCTGAGCCCATTATACCAAGTGATATAACTCAGACACACAAAAAGACAAATACTGTATGGTCCCACTTAAAATGAGACAGAGAAGTTAAAATTATAGAGACAAAAATAGGAAGTAGTGCTTTTCAGGGTGCTGGGGAGGAAAGAATAGGCAGTTACTGTTAAAAGAGTGGAGATTTCTAGTTGTACAAGAGAAAGTGAGTTCTGAAGACAGATGGTATTAACAGGCATACATTATAAAGGTATTTACTACCTCTGAATTGCATACTTTAAAAGTTAATATGGTAAATATTATGTTCATATTTTACCCCATTAAATAATAAATTAAAAAATACGTATTTCATTGAGATTTCCTTCTACTTCTCTGCCCTCTTCAAATTTATAAGCTACACAAAATAATTCGAGTACAAAATAGAGTGTTTTAATCTGCATTAATAACCTTTGAAAACACAAGCCTAGGGAGGCCTCTGAGATTCAAGCAATAAAACTCTCCACTCAAAGTACAGTGAGTCTGTAAGCCAGGATGTACCTGTGAAGGACTCTGTGCTGGAAGTGAATGAATAAGGCTCTAATGACAGATCCAAATTCAATCATCACGGCATGTCTCTATCTCCTCATCCAAATAACCACAAGCTCTTTGGGCACGTACTCAACTGCTTAATGTAGCACGAGCGAGTGGTAATGCTCAGAATCCAAGGCTCCATTTTAGTTTGAGCCCCCAAAATACAATACTATCTATCTTTAAAATAAAGGCTAGAGAGTACTGCTCCTAGCTCTCCCCACGTCAGCCTTTAGCTTAAAAATGAGAATATCCAAGTGTTTTTGCAAAACTCGGACATCTTCAGTGGTGAAAATTCCCACTTAAACATATTAAATGTTCCTCATATTGCCAGAAGGAAAGGATAGCCAGATTTACTAAAGGCATCTCCTCCCGGATGTGCTTATGCTACCACACCTTCAAATATAGAGACAAAGGAGATTTTGAAGAGAACTTGTGAGAACTGTTCACAATCTATTATTCTTTGTTAACAATTTCAAACATCAAGTGAACCCATCCATGTAAGTGTATACAGCTGGTTATGGCTTTCTCTGTACACTTACAGAATGTAATGACTGCTGTTTTAATTGACATTCTATCAATGTGCAGGCCTAAGCAGCTCAATTATTTTGCCCAACTGGAGACATGCACTATCTAGAAACAAGTGAGAATAAGACATTAAAAGTCTATCCTTGCTAATACTTTCAAATTGGGCTAAAGTTAGTTATATCCTGTTGAGCTCTTCTAGTTCTTTGGATGGCCAATGCAAGCATGGTGAGGCATGCTGCTTGGGTCTCTAATCTTAGCTGTGACATTTCCTGTCTCATGTTTTACCATCAATAGTGACCTACTTGTTAGACCATGTGGTTTTCCAACAAGAGCTTTTGATACTCACACATGGGAAACACAATTATTTTTATATTTAGCACAAAGTGTAGCCATGAAACATTTAAAATGATTTCCAGCCTAAGCTATCTGCACTAATCCTGTTTTGCAGTAATTTTTGTCTTTGTCATTTAGAAATACAGTAGTTATGGTCCACTAAAAACAAAGCACCCATCCTTTGTTTTCTACAACCTTTGAAGATGCTAAGGTAGATTAGCATTTAATAATAAAAAAAGAAGAGTCAAAAAAATCCTGTCCTAGTTATTCAAGAGGAGAACCTGTAACAAACAACTTGTTGAACATGTAAGGAAATGATGCTACCAGTATCACTTACAGCTGAAATTCCTAGAAAAGTGAAGCTAACTCACTAAGATCGATAAAAGGAATAGAAAAAAAAAATCTCAGATTAGAAGCACACAAAAAGATCCCCAGGTTTCATAAAGGAAAACTTAGCAAAACCTAAAATCTCTCTGAAAAACAATATACTGGAGAGTACAAATCCCTGGGAAGAAAGTCTGTCAATACAATGAAATATACCTAAAGGTAAGTCAATAATGTTTTTACTAGGCAAAGTGATACTGCTGTCAATAGCTTTCAAAATGAAGAAAGTCATCATTGCAGATGTACATATGTATGCAACACTGCAAATACTGCTCACAATGTAGTTTTGATATACAGACCCCAGTGAAATGAACAAAGAGCCCTACAATCTACCAAAGAACACTTACTTGCTCCATGTCACTTGAGAATAAGTAAATTCCCAAATTGCAACCAAATCTCCAAATGGATGTCAGGAGTTTGCATTATACATATTTAAGTGAATTTCTGAAGCTCTGGCCACCATACCACTCAAAAGCAGCTGCTTTTGTGAACCATAAAGGACCTTTCAGATCACGGTGTTCACAAATGGAATAGCACATGTTCTACTTTGCCTCTGCCAAAGAAACCTCATTGCTACCCTGCAAAGTACTTGGGAAATACTCCAGTAATGTGTGTGCCCATTATGAATTCTTTCTCATCATGACTGCTTTTGCTATACATTTCCTATAGCCCCATGCTGCTTCTTACCTACACAGCCTTGACAGAATGAAAAGGAGAGAAAGAGAAAGAAAAGCTTCAGTTTATCCATAAAAGGGCCAATCTATTATACATGGAAACTACCCTGTCGAAAGCAAGCCCCCAAGAGCCATGGACTATATCCCTATAAAACTTAAATAATAATGATATTTAAATAATAATGATACATTAACCCATCCCCTTAATTCCTGGTCTCATTTTCACTCAGATCCCAGTGAACACTCACAAAATTATACCTCCAACTTTATTCAGGTTATACAATGGGAAAAAAGCAAGAAGAAAGGGGTTTTGACCAAGAAACACAGGAAGAAAGTATGATGTGAACATTATAGCATCCTCTTTATTTCTTCTGACTTGTTTCTGAGGCTTAATAGAAAAACAACCTGCAAGAACATAACTAAAACTTGCTCTCAAACACAGGTGTGTTTCACTCACCATAAAATTTAAATCTGTTTTTGGAAATCAGAAGCAGGAAGTCTAGCCAGAAGTGTATTTCATAGTAAGTGAATTGCAGGTTTTCCTGACAATGGAACATCAGGCAACAAAAAACCCAAGTGGATTGACTCATACTATGGGCCCTTTTAGTTCATGAGGTTCCCTGGGGAAGGAACCTAGGGAAAATGAACAGGGATGAAGGGAATGCAAAGTTCTTGTCCAACTTAAATGATGATTTATTTAATTGCTTGCCAACATCACACTGCAAGCCTCAGAAAATAATGCCTTACATTGTAATTAGCATGATACAACTCATAGAACACAATGGAAATAAAAACTGCACACATTTACAAAAGCACTCACTTTAATGAAGGAGACGCCAGAGCAAGAGGACTTTGGAAGAAAACACTGCTTCATGTACGCCAATTGCTTATGAATTAACATGTGCGATAAAGCTATTTTTCAATTTGCACCTCTATAATTACTTTGGAACAATTAGAGACACAGTTCCGAGAAAAAGTCATTTAAGTACATATATGAGTTGACAAATTATGTGTATGCAGAGAAATCAACTTTAAGTGAATTTACCATTATAAATGCAACTTTAATTCTCTCTCCCACTTTAAAATTCAGTATTATAAGTAATTTCACTTTTTAAACAGTTGATAGCAAATTAAAAGTGTTGGTGTAAATAAACTTCTAAATAGGAAATTCAGTATTACTCAAACATCTCTTTTATACTAGGCTTTTCTAAAACTCACATGTATATAGCTATAGCGAGAGTATCTTTTCTCCAGAGAACTTTAATATTCATTTCTTTTGCCCTTGAACAGAATAAAAAGTAGATTTAATTAGCTTTCAAATTTTTGAAGAAAACATCCTGAGCTTGATATACTCAGGCTCAAATCACAATGGCATCTTACCTTAGGGTGGGAAAAAATGGCTGACTCCAGGTTACTAGAAATCTACATTTGTAAGTAGATTCATTCATTGACTTATTTATTTGTTTGCTCATTCATTTTAAAATACAGAAGACAACGATCAAAAACTAGATAACTGGATAAATTATATGAGACCATTGCAAGTACCATGAAGAAAATAAAAGTGGGGAGACCTGGGGAGAACTCCTAAGCAGATAGATGGGATAGTCCTTGGATGTAATTATAAAGAGGAGATTAAAAGCCTGGGTAGAGAGGAAGCAGCCATAGAAACAGAGGCTATGTGATCCAAGCAGAAGGAACCACAAATGCAAACGGTCACAGGTGGAGAAGAGACTGGCTAATTACACCAACAATAAGAAAGCCATATGGTTAGAAAATTGAGCAAGGGCCACAGGATAAATAACGAGGTCACGAAGATGGACAGGGTCTAATCACTTAAAGCTCTGCCGACCATGGTAGTCCTAGGACTGTCTTCCAAATGAGCAGTCATATTGAGTAGGAAAAGGACATAAGAGAACTCATGCCTGAATCCTAGCCTAGCCACATATTGGTTGTGCGATCTCAGTAACTTCTCTTGGATGCGAAATTCTTACTTTATAAAAGCATATAAGAGATTATGATCAAGTTAGGACATGACTTGGTGGCATACACCTTTAATCCGAGCACCTGGGGAAACAGAGGGAGTCAGATCTTTGTGAGTCCAAGGCCAGCCTGGTCTACAAGTACAGGATAGCTAAGGCTACACAGACAAACCCTGTCTCAAAAAAAGGGAAGAAATCATGACCAGTTATAATAATCCATAATTATCAGTCTTGTTAACAGAATGATATATAAAGTCAATAAAATTGTTTACATTCATGTAAACCTATACTGTAAAATATACTAGATTAGAATTATTGAGAACTAAGCAAATTATTTTAATCATTTTTTCACTAAGCAGAGAGCATATACTTCTTGAGTACAAAAAGACATAAATTAGTACATTCAAACTCATTAGGGTTTATTGTGGTTGTAATCAGAATAATTATTGATCTTGGCTCACTTCTCTGTCCTTAATTAGTTTGCATTGTACCTTTTTTGCTTCTATCTATCAGTGGAACCTACCAACTACATAACAGTCATGATAAGGGATTTTACAGTTATTTTTGAAGCGGTAGCATGCAGCAGATATTCACATATGCCTACCAGTATCTATTTTTTACCCCACCTCTCTGAATACCTATATCTTTCTTGTTAACAAAATGCCAGGTTGGCTCATCCCTCTGCTTCTCAGGCACTGATCCATGGCTACTGACTGACTGAGAGGTGGGCATGTGAGCCATTTCTGATCGGCGTATGAAGACCCCTCTTGAAGTCATTTAAAGAATGTTCTCATACCCTTCAGAAGGAAACTTTGAAAAAATAGGAGTGGTTCCATTTTTCTGTGTTCTAGACATTGTCATGTTTGCAAGTGACATCTAAACTGTTACAACCAAGTCACAAATACACAAAGAGCTAGTTTTAGAATGGAATGGTTCATGACAACAAAGGCAGGGGAAGATGAGAGGGACCTACCATTGCATCCTTTAATCAGTCACTCTTGCTATATGCCCTATTGATTTATATTTCTTTACCACATGTCAATTTGAATTACATGGGATCTTCTATGGAAAAAGAGTCTATCTGCTTTTCTTTCTCTGAGAAGGTCCCAGGCTAGAAGCAGGAGTCTTACTCTTGTTCAGTGAAGTTTAAGAATCTTGGAACATAGGATAATAGAGCATTTTACTCTGCATCAATGAGATAGTCACACGGGCAAGCACATGGGTAGCCAGTACCAAATGCCCTCTCCTTGGTTTTCCCTACCTTTTTCAAAATTGTTACTTTATCTCTCACCTGTCTGGGATATTTGCTGTCCGGAGACCCAAGCAAAGTATAGTTTTTATGGATCTTTTGTTCTATAAGGTTTTTCACTAAGCCGTTATCCAATTATAAGATTTTCAATAGAGATAATACAAGGATGTCACAGATCCCAGGCACAGGCCAGATGTTAAGGAGCAAAAGCAGCTTCATATTCTACTTAGACCAGAGGACTAAGTTGGAAAAAAACACTCCAGAGAAGATTAGGACTTCAAGTTAGAAGGCAGACTTACATGGAAAGGAAAATCTTTTGACTGTTTCCTGTTTTTATTCCTTTGTGCAAGATTTTATTAAACATCTTTACAGAAGATGTTTGCATACAGAAGCAGCTGCCAAAACCCTGATATGTTGTAGGCACTGGCAGGAGCATGACAAGTGGCTCTGATTTTCCACCCTTCTGTTCTGATACGGCGGTGGTGGGCAGGATTTTATCTTTAAGCTCCACAATGCTCATGAAGTCAGGCAGAGACTTCTTGGGGCCGATCTTACCACGTGGGTTGCAGAGCAGCATGATCTTCACTTTCATGCCCAGCACACCCTGTCTGAGAAGCACATGGCACACAGCAATGTCAAAATAGTAGTTAACAGCATCTCCCCTGTGGATCCTCAGTCCATCCACAAACTTCTTGGACTTGGCCCTCTGTCCTCGGAGCTTCCCAGACACCACAACTTTGTAGGCCTTGGCCTCATTCTCCTTCACAGAGCAAGCCATCTCAGGGGTTTGTAATAGGAAGACTCTGCCTGGACAATTGCGTACAGACCTCCTGTGGCCACCTTTTCTGCATAATGCTTTTATGTTGCCCGAAGGGAAGCCGAAACTCCTCTGTGTACTGTAGTCAACTCTGATCTGATGACCCTTCTCCCCAAGAACATTCTGTGTTATCTTGGCTAAGATAATGATTTCTGCTCTTGTCGGTGTAACTCAGCCTTCAACTCCAGAGTAGCCATCGTCAGCCAGCTCCTGAGAGAGAAACTCATTCATTTCAGCTTTGAAGATGCCATCAGCAACAGACTTTCTCTTCTTGGAAATCCGAACTGCAGCCTTGTCACCATGCTCCACCAAAAGGAAAGGCAACTGTTTGCTGTTTTAAGTACTTGTATCCCTCTAAAAATTTATATGTTGAACTCTAATCCCAATAGGACAGTATCAGAAAATGGGGCCTATGGAAACTAATTAGGGCTCTGCCTCCATGAAAGACATTAGTGCCCTTGTAAAAGAGAATATAGACTAGCAAGCTCTGTCTGTCTTATGTTACAGTGAAAGGCCTCCATCGACAAGGAAGAAGGCCACACCAGATACCAAAGATGATCTTGCTTTTGGACGTCACCAGCTCTAGACCTGTGAGCAGTATATTTTAGTTGTTTATAAACTATTCAATCTCAGGTATTTTGCTATGACAGCTCAAAGAAACTAAGATATCATCAAAGAACATTGTTTACTTTTCCCAGCTATGTAGCATGTTTTGGTTTTATTCTTTTTTTTTAAGTGAAATAAGTATTTGGGGTCAGGAATATACTCATTTTGCCAAATAGAGCATAAGCTAGAGGAGCCGGGACAGGGGACAGGGGACAGGTTACTGTGTGGGGGAGAGGATGAGGACTGAGAATACATCAAGAGATGGTATGCCTAATGATTCACAGTATGCCAAAGCCAGTATGGCTTGAAATAAAATTAACCATTTCAGTCTAATATATAGTTTTCCTATAAGAAAATTACAGAATTATAAAATTAGAACCTAATGGCAAGCATAAATTTAATGAATACAGATTTTATAATTTCATACAGTATTTAAGAAATACTACTTGACTGGGTAAGACCACAATTAAGACCAGAATAGTAAATGATGCCTCAGCTCATCAAACAGGCACTATTAGAATCCCACTTAATGTCTTCATTATTAATACACAGCAAAGGTGAAAACTCATGCAATGTGTGAGTGGCATCTAAATGTGTAGATGTGGCCAGGGCAGGAAGGATATAGAAAAATAAATGAACAGGTTAGAAACAATACAACCTAATTAGGCAGATCAAGGGAGGAAACTGAAACAACAGAAAGAACAGTGAAGTAACACAAATGAGGAAAACTGAAAGTTATCATCAATATTTATTTAGGAGAAAGAAGAAGAAGAAGAAGAAGAAAGAGCCAACAGATAAAAAGAAATTCCACTACCACATGTGAGTCTGAATGGCAAAAACTGAGGTTTTGTGAAGTTAATTACTCTTGTGCTGTATAAGGTTCTCAGAATATCTAATATCCCATCAGAAAAACACATGGAATTGTCCTTTGAGAATGGACACAATTGTAGTTACTTGCAAAGGAGAGATTAATGGCAACCCTGACTGCGAAAGAGCTTTTATCAAGTATGCGTTTTACCTGAAAATAGGGAAAATAATATACAGGAAAGAAAATATTACAGGGTAGGGACTGAATTATGAGAAAAGGTTGAAATTAGAGGCACCTGAAAGCTTAAGGGATAACAGCTTTCTGACTACAGACATCTGTTTGTGAGGCATGTATGCAAAGTGTAAGAAAAATACATTTTTTTTCTTAAAAATATTTTAAATTTATTTTCAAGACTATCATAGATGGATACAATGTGTTTTGATCATATCTACCCTACCCCACCTTCCATTTCCTCCCACACACCCCCACCACCACAGCCACCTCACCACCGCTCATCCCTTCACACCTTCAAGCAGAGGAAGAAATTTCCTATTTAACATACAGGGAAAACATTTGAGAAACTACAGAGCAAAACACCACCGGGAGGATGCTCTTTTGTTGCAGGGAAGAAGGTGAAGGTATTTGTATCACAGATGTTGGTCTCTGCACTTTACCTGGAGCTCCCTTCATGTCTTACAGGCATCAGGAGCCAAAGGTTTACAGAGAGAAATGATCCTAGTTTATATGATACAAAATCATTATCTAAGCTCATGTTGCTCATCTTGGTGGCCTTGAGCATCTAAATGACTTTGGATTTAGACTGTTCAACTTTTTAATGTCTTCTTGGGAGATACAAGAAGAAAGCACATATATTCAGTTTCCCAGATCAGACAGATAATCCTGGTTCTTGATCTCCTAAATTCTCTAAGGTCCCATTAGATCTAACATAAAAAGCTATCTTAATGGCTTTATTTCAGACAGTTATGCTTAATTCAATTGAAGCATTGCTCTTGAATGCATGGTCTATACATGACTTCAGTACTGCAACTCCTTGCACTGGCCGCCAAGCCACTAAAACTATGTTGAGGGTACTTCTTCAAGTAAAAGGAATTTACAAATGAAAACTATAATAAAACATAGTCACTAAGCTAAAAATATACTTCAATTTTTCATTACTTTGTTTATCTGTTCATTTTACATCCCAATCACTACCCTACTCCCACCTCTCCTCCCAGTCTCATTCTTCTACTCTCTGCCCCCATACCCACCCCAACAGGTACCATCCCATCCTGGCACATAAAGTATCATCAGGACTAAGTACCTCCTCTTTTACTGAGGCAAGACAAGGCAGCCCTGGTAGGGAAATAGATGCAGAGGGAGGCAACAGAGTCCAAGTCAAGACACAGTCCCCCGCTCCAATTGTTATAGGACCCACATCAGCTTCATATGAGTAGGTGGCCTAGGACCAGTCCATGTATGTTCTTTGGTAGCAGGCTCAGTCTCTATGAGCCCCCATGGGCCCAGGTTAGTTGGCTATGTAAAGTCCTCAATTATTATTTTTAAAAGCTTCCCTATTTCATGTCATCCGTGAACATGGATGACAGCAGCCTCTTGGCTCATCAAGATTTTACTCTTCAGAGGAGCCCCAAACCTCCCCACCAGTGCTACCAAGCCACTTACACTGGATAGTGAAAGGAACCAAGCTATCAGTGGCTTTAGAAGACATGAGTGAGGCAGGTCCAAGTATCAATGAAAAGCTTCCTTTCAAGATATAACAGGTATGAGAACAAGAATGGTCAAGGGGGATGGCCTAGAGAGGAAGAGAACTGGTGGCATCCTTTAAATAATCATATAGGCAGGTAGTGAGAAGAGGAGGTAAGGCAGAAATGAAGCAAACAGACTTTGAAGGTAGAGCAGGAATGGATGAACATTCTATGATGTGCCAAGACTGGTCCTACAGTTCAGTTATCACTACACTTACACTTTAGGGTGGATGTTTTTATGCGTATCCTTTGGAGCCCCAACAATGTCCATTTGTAATTCTTTGTAGCATCTAGTGCATCTATCCACTATTTCTTGCAAAGCTTTCCCGAGAGATTATAAGATGAAAAATAGGTCACTGCCTTTAAGGGGCTTCCAGACTGGAGGGAAGAATGCAGGAGACAACAGACAAGATCATTAGTCCAAATGGGGGCGTGTACAGAAAAATTTCCCCAAAGTGTTAAAACTTGAAATGAATTTTGAGCTAGTTAAGCAGAGAAGAGCTTGTGGTCAACTGCAATTCTCTTAAAAAAAAATAATGTCTGCCATGACAGGTACTTAAGTAGTATTTATTAACTAAGTTCAGCTTATTTTAATTCCTAGGCAGGGAGTTAGTTCTTATCATATATGTATTTATTGTCAACTACAAAGATAAATATCTCCATATTAGATAATGCAAGAGCATAATCTTTAAAAATTATTGTATCTTGAGGGCTGGAGAAATGGATAACTGGTTAAGAGCACTTGTTTCTCTTGTAGAGAATCCAGATTCAATTCCCAGGAACTACATGGAGGTTCACAACTATTTGTACCTCCAGTTCCAGGGTATCTGATGTTCTTTTCTGGTCTCTGTGGTTCACAGACATAGATGCAGGCAGAACACTCATATACATAAAATAAAATAATAAAAAAATTTGAATCCTGGAACCAGGCATGGTAGGGTATGCCTAATATATAATCCTTGCGTTCAGGAGGCAGAGGCAGGCAGATCTCTGTGAGTTTGAGGCCAACCAGGTCTATATAGTGAGTTCCAGTCCAGTTAGGGCTCCACAGTGAGACCTTGTCTCAAAATATTGGGATATACACTCGTAATTTTTCCAATCATGTGGCATCTTCTCGTTTTATTTATCATAGCAAAAGGTTTTAAGAACATTTAACAAGCAC
Organism: Pachyuromys duprasi; assembly: GCA_028658305.1. Taxonomy (NCBI): domain Eukaryota; kingdom Metazoa; phylum Chordata; class Mammalia; order Rodentia; family Muridae; genus Pachyuromys; species Pachyuromys duprasi. Next base: position 128,243,242 of record CM053764.1, read on the forward strand.
ATTTTTTCTTACTTGAAATCTCTGTGTTTTAGCATAAAATATACTTGGCAGGTCCTAATATAATTGGATGGCTATGCCTTGCAAAAACTTGATTTCTTTTTAATCAAATTTTTAGAACCATACTGGGTTTCTTGCCAGGGCTGCAATAGTGAGCAATAAATACATCATTAGATCAATGGTGGCCTGATGACGGATTACTCGAAAGATATTTCCAGCCAAGAAGAATAAGATCAGACGTCTCATTGTGCAAAGATTAATAAAATATTGTTTAAAGCATAGATACCAAGTTAATATAACAGGGAAGGGAACATTGCAAAACAGAACAGAACAGCCAGGGGTTTATGATGTAGTGATATTGATCATGGATTTTCCTAAGTACTTGAGACCAGCCACACTATTATATATGCCTCTGATTAGACCTTGAGATGAGAAGGAAAAAGTTATAAAAAAAGAAACTAACCAGGGGAAGGCCTGCTGCTCCAATAAATTATTAAAAGCAAGCAGGGTGAGTGGGTTGTAAAGACAATATAAAACAGAATCAATGCCCACAAGAAACCCCAAACCTTCCACATTTCTATACATTTCTTACCGCTCTGTCTGGCACTTCACTGGAGGTGTTTCTTTCCCACACACTCCCCACCCCACCCCCACCCTTCACTCTCAGCCCAGTTCTTTTTTCAGAGCTAAGCATTTGTTTTTCTTGTGTAACCCAGGCTCTGCTGTCTGCAGTTATGTTTGCAGCTTGTGTTAGCAGTGTCTGCGAGGCTACAGCTGAGTGCATCTGTCACTTCATTCATCTGGATCTTAAATATGACACTGTAAGCTGGGGACACTGAGTATGATACGCATATCTCTGTTACTTCAATGGCATCCTTTACCAGCTTTTTTTCCCCTTATTGTTAAATCCACAAAGCTAAAGCTACATTCAAACGTCTCTAGCTCAGTAACTGCTTTCTACTAGAAAACACTACTAGACTAGCAAAGGTAGGAACTCAAAGGAGTATTCTGAGAGAACAACCGTTAAAATGGTTAAAATTTACATATTAGGAGATGTTAGGACAGGTTGACTTGAAAAGTGAACCTTTAAAAAATTATTTCACTACGGGAATAAGGGTAAAGAAAAAAAAGGTCAAACACTTAAAAAGAAATTTTCAAATGAAAGATGGTTGCCAAAAGTATGCCATGGTTAAAAAAAGTTTGAATTGTTGCATAGAAGCTTGTAATGACCTATGGCCCAGTTTCAAGAAAGGCAGCATTCTACTCTAGTTGCTTGCTTTCTCTCCCACCCTTTTCTCTCTCTCTCTCTCTATTCCTGTCTATCTGCCTCTCTGTCTGTCTGAGTAAAGTGGGCATAAGTCAGTGCTGTTGTATGTCTGGGGCTGTGGTACACCCCAGGTTTTACAACTGCTCTAAGTTTATCAACTCATGCAGAAGCTGTGAAAATGGAATGTAAGTAACAATTTTGTTAGTGCAGAAACAGTAGTATTAGTATAAAGTGACAACAGACAAAAATAGCAGAAGGCTAAAATATGGGTCCAAAGAATTCTTCATGTAGGCTTTGTCTCCAGTTGTGCTCTGTGACCTTTAGGAAACTATTTGCCTCTCCATGTCAAGGTTGGCTGATTAAGCTCAGGGTCACCCAAACAATTTTCACATATGCTGGTTAACTTTATACGGTCAAATCCAATATGAAGAAAACTGAGAAGAGAGTGGTATATATATAAAGCATCATCACAAGCCAAACAAAGGCAGCTAGCTCACAATACAAAGCCAACATCTTACCCATTGCGACTATCTTTAAACAGGAAAGACAGAATTCAAGGATTAATCCAAGAATTATCCTAAACAGTGCCTGCTGTTTGTTCATCTGGAACTAAGTGGAGAAAAAAAAATCATTGTCCTCCAAAGACTGTTAAGTGACCTATCAAATGCCAAGTATTCCTCTAAACAGAAATTACTCCATAAAGGTCTCCATAATGATCCAATGATCTGGAACTTTATAAGTTCAGTGTCTCAACTTGTCTAATCCTTTTGTCATCAAGGAAGTAAATATATTTTTTTTTGACATTTCTAACTTCTGAGTTTTTTTTTTTTCTTGAATGGGAGGAAGGGCAACTTTTGATATAGATCCATTCTCTTTCAAACCTTACTTAACAGTCTAACGTGGAGAATTTTATCAGTATGAAATAGAAGAACAAAACATAGAACACACATGTCAGGATATCAGGAAAAAAAAACCCAATTGGCAATCATTTATAAAATAAAACTAACACTGATTCCAGGAAGAATACAGGTAGCAATACAGTTTCAACGCATGTCTGTGGTGATGAGAACTTCATGCTCTTCAAGGGACAGCTTAAAATAAATCTAAGTTAACTTTCAGAATGCGAGTATCATGGTAGGTGGGGCTCGTGGTTGGTCAGCCAAGAAGTGAGTTTTCCAGGAGATACTTGATTCTGGTTAAGTCTGTCCTCCCACCAAGAGATAAAAAGGCCTTTTCATCTTTCATGGTGAAGTAATCAACAATGTGTATTAGGGTGTTGAAACACACACAATTATCCCAGAATATACCAGCATCACTGGCAGAGAAACGGGTAGTGGAGGAACCAAGATTGAGCAGAGCAAATTATCTCACTTCTCCAGACAGACTTCCTTAATTTTGGGACCAATTCAGAACAGGAATGACTGAAGATTCAGGCATAGGATGAAAGAGGCCCGATGTTGACATAGTTAATAAACTATCAATTTTATAAGGCCAGTAAACATCACCTGGAAATTTCTGAATAATCAATTGTTAAGTCAACTCACAGACCATATTATTTTATATCATAAACACCATTCCAGTATTTCGTGAAATATGTTCAAGAGGTCCCTTTTATCACAACTTGTCTTGAATGCTTGAAAACGCAGATTCCTAAGCTACCCTAGGCCCCTGAACTGAATTCTAGGACAAGAACTGGATTTCCAAGGAGCACCTCAGTTTACTTGGATTATTCATGTGAAGCCAGGAAGCTCTGTATAGCCTTTCACAAATTTAGAGATATGTATTAGGGATTTACATATTTCCTCCAAATGTTTACATACCATAAAATGAAAATATATGATGAGTTCTTAAATCCACTCCAGTTTATAATGAACACCACAATTAAAAAGTAATTAAGAACATGAAATTATTGTGAAAAAAGCAACTATGTGTCTTGAGAGTCTTGTTTTTATTGTCACCAAAAGTAACTATATTATTAAAGGGATTTATAGCTTTTTAAAGTATCAGTCACTTGCCTGCAGGAACTTAATAAGCTGTTATAATAATACTCCTCCCATACATTTTTAGTCATCAGAAATTTTATGATAGAGCCTTTTATTATTTTTAAACTACAAATTGTGAACCATTGTTACCAGTGATTAGGCCAAATATGAACTTATTTCCAGAGTATAAATTCCTAAAGGCATGCTTCATTAGGATTACTAAGGCAATCTTGGCAATAAACTTCTATTTACTTTTATTAAAGTGTGTATGTGTGAGAGTGTGTGTGTGCGTGCATGTGTTCAAAACAATTTATTTTTAGTGCGTTCTCTGAGGCAAAAGAAAACAGTTTGTGATAACATGCTACTGCAGCGCTGTAAACGAGCCTTGCTGGCAAGGTGACAACCATATTTCTTCTCAGGGGATATTTTTTCTCCTATAATCCCCCCTCTTCAAATTATGGCGACAGTTATACCAGAAAATACAGTCTCCCTTTTCTAAAGACAACATTCCCTCCACCTCCTTCATCGAAACTGCACGTTCAGGCCAAATAATGGATGAAAATAGAAGTCAAAAGGAAGGCTTTGCTTGTAGAGTGTTGTTTTGCTAAGGGCTGCCCCCTACCCACGATCCACCCCAGCGCTCTGGCTGAAGTGTACATGCTATGTTTTAACAGATGTGCAGGCTGGCAGCGGCTGGGCTGTAAAACAGGAACACGGAATCTGTGCTGAATGGTATTGAACTGAGTGCTCGTGAAGTTCACGGACATACAGTGACCCAGACAGACCAGACAAGATGCAGACATGCTTACATACACAACTCATAGCTCAGGGGGTTCATCTCTGTAACCCAGATGGAGTTCAAGGCTAAGTTAAATCCTTCATATATTTCTACCTCACTCCCCATATCAAGTCCGCACATAGCTACACACACACCCTTGGATATGTGCATATGGATACCCACATTTATAAAATAAATCGATGTTTTATGTATTTTAAAAGATAGAACTATTCCCAACACCAGACACAACTCTCCTCTAGCCCTCTTAATAAGCTCTCATTCATATCAAATAAGAGTGGCAAGACAATATTGCACTGAATTCCATTTAGTCCATACAGAATACAAACTGCATGCAACTGCACTCAGAAAACCAATCTGCATTTACTACAAAAGAGGAAAGGAGAAAAAAAAAAGGTAACCCAGGCTGAACTACAACTTAAGTGTCAGGTTTAACCTTGAGTCATCTGTGTCAGTTCTTGCCACAACTTCATCACTTACAACACACAGGTGCTTAAACCCCATCAAATCAGGCTGGCAGACACTCTGCCTGGCGTTGGCCTCTAGGCTCCCTGCTGGTCTTAACCAAGTTCCTCCGACACACCTTGTCGTGGATGCGGAGGTCTGAGCAACCCAGGACGAGGGGCCAAGATTCAAAGGCCGACAGGAAGCAATTACTTCCCAAAGTTTAACGTTCAGCACCGCTGTCAATTTCCTCGGATCTGCTACGGTCCCCAGCGGGTCCGTCCTCCCTCAGAACGCTGGCCGCGCACGCTGGCTCGGGCGCCGGTTGATGTTTAGGAACCACTCGCAGCCATCTAGGAACTGCTGTGCGCGCACCGAAGCGTCCCCGCGCGGTGTCGCCGCCGCAGAGGGGCAGGGGCGCGTCTGGGACCTACGGGTGGCAACCACCAACGCCAAGTCGGTTCCGACGCACTGCCGCGTCCTGGGCCGAGTTGGGATGCTTTGAAAACCAGAAGTTCGGGAGCCGGGACGGTGACAGCGAGTAAGTGTCCCTAGCCTCGCCTTGCCCTCCCACAGCCGCCGCGCTCCCAACCCACGAGCACCGACGCGGTCCTCGGCTCTCTGGCAGAACGGCGCCCGAGGAGCCGCTTTCACGGCGCGGCCACTCACCCTCCTGGCCCAGTCCAGACGCCAAATCCACGCCCCTGCTGCAGATCCTCAGTCCCAAGTTGCCCCGAACCGCCGGCCGCTCGTGCCCCGCGGGACCTGGGCGCATCGGATCTACCCGGCACGGGGATGGCTGCAAGCCCGGCGTCCGCCCGGCTCGGCAGTCGCCCGGAGCGCGCTTACAGTTCAGGGACCGGCTTAGCGAATGAGGCGGAACGCCGCGCTGCGCTGACTAGGCTCCGGAGGGGGCGGGCCGCGGGGGCGTGGTCCTGCTCCGGCCAGCCCCCCACAAGGAGGGGCGTGCGCTAGCGTGTGACTGGCGGAGGACACAGCCAATCGTCAGGGCAGCGGGACCCGTCGAGGCCGTGGGTGGTGTCTAGCGAGTGGTCCCACCCCTCAGTCACTGTCCAATCGCTTGTGGCCGAGCGTTGGCCGGGAGACGCGCCGGCGGGCCGCAAGTTGGCAGTTGTGAAGTGTGGTGGTAGTGGTGATGGTGTGGTGGCTGCTGGCGGCTTCTGCGCCGCCTGATGCATTGGGACATGAACGCCCCGGGAGCGCGGCAGCACCCAGGGAAGGCCAGTGCTGACAGGCGGCAGGAGCTCCCAGAGCTGTCGCGAGTGGGCACCCTTTTGAGAACAACCCTCGTGCCCGGCACCAGTAGGAGGCGTGGAATTTGGCCCCAAAGATGCCCCAGGCGTCGGAGGGCTCTGAGTACCCCTGTAGAGGATGAGTTCCACCAGGTCTAACCACACCGGAAACGGTTCTAAGCTCAGCCTGACGCTTGTCTCCGAAACAAGAACTCTGGCTCACCCAACCTCTGGGAAAAGTACAAAGCAAGACTCTCTCCACACCGCTAGGGAGCCTTAGCAAAAGCCTGATTCATCTCATGGCCAAAGGCGTCCCACACACTTCCCATCCTCTACAGTGGGTTCTGTTGCTGCCTGCTTGGTCCTCCAGGAATACTGAGAAGTCAGAACCATCCATCTTCTTGGACAGAAAACCGCAGAGCTACATCTGTCGGACTCTGCATCCCACTCTTTTCCCTTGGAAAACCTTGATTAGGATGAAGACGCGAAGCAGCTCACAGTTGGTAGCTGGGAGTGCACTGGGAGCCTTTAGCTCACTGTCAGCTTTTCACCGCTGCAGTTCTTGCCAGATTAGTCTTTTCAGCATGCCCAAGCACGCTCGCACACACAGGACTGGGGGTTCAAGGGAATGGAGAGTCAAAAGCAGATACTGCTGTCTAACTAAAGTGTAGAATATGAGCGTGTCCTAGACTGTCTTCTGGGGTAGGTGGGTCTTATCTGTGCCTCGACCTGTACCTGTGCACCCAACTTGTGTTAATAGAATGCACAACAGTATAGGAACAACAGTGTCTTCCTGGTGTTCTGTCGCTCATCTGTCCTCCACCGCACCACACCTCCACACTCTTGCTTTTAACCCGAGCACTTTAGATCACTGTCTCAGTTCAGAGACACCCTAACGGACTATAGTCTTTCAGGATCGGTGTGAAAGAACTACAGGTGCAATTTCAATGGCTGTCTGGCTTCCATAAGTTCCTCCATTATAGCTCATTTCTCATGAGAAGGTCTTGATGAAGTCACCAGGGAGAAGGAAGGTAAAGGGCCAGCTTTCACGTGGCAAGGAGTGAACCGGCACCTGCAGCAGGGAAAACTGCAACCCGTAGGTGAGCCCTAGCCTGGGTTGTTTTAACTCTGTGGAAAGAGGTCCACAGGCAGGTTGTCAGAAGGGGAAAATGGATAGCCCTTAACAGGCTTTCTTGCATATTAAGTCCTTTCTTGCTTACTAGGAAGATTCAAGTCCAGCAGTGACCTAGCAGCTGTAGAGTGACTAAGGGGAAAGGCCTTTGCCTACACAATTTCGAGGTAGGTAAGATGAGAATTTACAAGCCTCTGCTCATGTTGGGATTGAGTGGGACTGGGGTGAGGACAGGTCTGGAGATAGCAGAAAAGAAGATCCAGAAGACTACTCCTGGGTTCTGGTAGTGTGTCTGTCAGATTTAATCACTGACAAAATACCTGAGAAAGTGTATTGAATAAGGAGGAAAGGTTTATTTTTACTTACAGCTGCAGAGGCGTAAGTTCATGGTCTCTTGACCTCTTTGGGCCTGTGGCAGCATGGCGCCTCATGATAGAAGCACTAGGTAGAACACCACCATCAGGGGATGGGCAGAGAAGGGAGATGGATGGAAATGCCCCAATGTCCTAATTTTCAGTGGACCCTGCTTCCTAAAGGCTCGATCACCTCTCTATAATGCTTCTGGATGGAAACCAACCCTACCACACCTGTGTCTTTGATCCAAGCTACAGTAAGCACGAAAATTCCAATCTTCTTTGAAAACTGTGTTCTTCTGTTTGCTTTCATGACTCCCTTGAAGCCCTTCCACTGAAGGCTGTCAGGAAACACATCTTTGACTGGGATAATCAGGAAGTTCCCACAGAAGAAATGTATTTCTTTGGACTTTTTCCATTCACACTTATGGATATAATTAGAGAAGTTGGCCATCAGTGCTCATCATGATCACATGCTGAGGGCTTTTCACAGGTGCTAATAGTTATTTAAAAAAAATCTTTGGGTTGGTAGGATGGCTCAGACAGTAAAGAATATGTGCTACTAACCCTGAATACCCGAGTTCTATCCCTGGTCCCCACTTAGGGGAAGAGAACTGACTTCCTTCAAATTGACTTCTTACCTCACATGTGCTCCATGGCATGGGGATGTTGTCATGTGTGGGTGCACACACGCAAATGAATATAATATTAATTAAAGATAATTCTAGTAGAGCTGGTAAGCAGTTGTGATATATGGATTTAAGAGCACTAGAAAAAGCTTAAATCACATTGGTATTAGGAGCCAACCACTATCTGATGACTCCACAAAAAGGTGCATTCATATTAGCTACTGAGGGGGAACTAACAAAAATTTCCTTTTGTAAATAAGAAACAGCTTTCATGTTAATTTTTCACTTCCTTTATCTATACATATATCCACCCATGGTTCCTAGATTAATTATATATCTCAGTTCCTCTTAAAGAACAAATGGTGTCTTTGTTAGGGCTTCTATTGCTGTGACTTAAAAAAAATGATCATAGCAACTTGGGAGGAAAAGGTGTTTTTTTTTTTTCTTCATCTTACTGTTTATAGTTCATCTTCATGCAGGAGCCACTGAAGATGTTTATTGGCTTGCTTTGGTCATGGCTTGCTCAGCCTATTTTTTGTTTGTGTTTTTTCTTTTATTTAAATTTATTTATTTTTATTTATTCACTTTACATCCCAATTGTAGCTCTCTTGCCTCATTATGGTCCCCCCTCCACCTTCCTTAGTCCTCAGAAAGAGGGCTACCTCTTCCCCTACCAAATGACCCCAGTCTATCAAGTCTCATCAGGACTTGGCTGCATTCTCTTCCTCAGTGGCCTGGCAAATCAGCTTATTTTTCTTAAGCCATCCAAGACCATGGGCCAGTTGGTGGCAACGGCCACAATGGCCTGAGCCTTCCTATATTAACCACTAAGAAAATACCACCCAGGCTTGCCTACGGGTTGATCCTATCTGGGTAGTTTTTCAATTAAGATTCCTTCTCAAATGGCCCTAGTTTGTGTCAAATTAACATTAAAAACTAGCCCACACAGATGGCAAGGAAAAGACAGCCCATTTGTACTATTTTCATATTACCACACCATCTTTTTAAAATTATTTTTATTTTGAGATTAAAATTTACACATTTCCCCTTCCCTTTCCTCCTTCTAAACCTTCCGGTATACTCACTCCTCCCTGCTCGCTTTCAAATTCATGACCTTTTTTTTTCACTAATCATATGCATACGTACACATACAGGAATATACATATACGTTCCTAAATATAATCTGTTGACTCTATATAATGAGTTTGTAGGTTTTTGTAGGTTTTTCAGGGCTGGTCATTTGACACATGACAACCAATTGATTCCATATCATCTTTTATTTTTGTTGTATGTATTTTTATTTTCCTTTTACTGTATGCAGTTTCTGCAAGAGCCTATGAATTGGACACAAGACAGATCATTCCTTTAGTTGCTAGCTCCCATAACTATCTATTGAGTTTGGGTTATCCTGATATTCTATGAGGGGAACAAGGTCTTTTACTGCTTCAAAAACTTAGGCTAACACTGTCTGTAGGCTAGAAGATGAAAACCCTGGAAGTCTAGATGTGAAAGTCATTCTTCTAGCCTATTTCATGATATTTCTCTCATTCAGAGGGGTGAATGGCTTAAGGATGAAAAAGTGGTACAGCTGAGCTGGATGGCAGACCTACTTTTAGCCTTTTGAGACTTCTCCACACTGATTTTAAGATGCACTAGTTTGCATTCTTACTATCACGGAATGGGGGTTTGCCTTTGCCCACATCCTGACCAGCATTTGTTGTCACTTTGTTTTGAAGGTTTTAGCCATTCCACTAGGGTAAGATGAAAGCACAAAAAAATTTAATTTGCATTTTTCTAATTCCTAAGGGTGTTGAACACTCTTAAAGATATTTCTTGGCCATTTTTATTTTTTCTTCTGAGAAGCCATTTTTAAATTGTTTTTTTTTCTTGATTTTAAAAAAGTCCATTATATAATCTGAATAGTAATCCTCTTAGATAATGAGCTGCAAAGGCTCTTTCCCACTCTGTAGGTTTTCTTTTCACTCTATTTTTTTTTTTTGTAGTGCAAAACTGTTCTATGATGTCTACTTTGCCTGTCATTGGCCTTAATTCCTATGGAAATGGAGTCCTGTCCTGAAAGTCCTTTCCTATATCTTGTAGGTACTGTCTATGTTTTCCTCTAGATGTCTCAGCATTTCATGTTTCCCATTGACATCTTTGATCCATTTGTGCTTGATTTTTATTCAGGGTAACAAGTATAAGTAAAATTGTATTCTTTTATATGTGGGGGGGTAAAAATGCTCCCAAGAGACCCACTCTTAGGAAGGAATTCATGTCTGGTACCGTCTCCAGCTACCTGTGGTTACTGAGTGTTACTGATCCTAAAAGGAGCCTACTATGCTATTTTCCCAAACTAGTACAATTTCTAACTTTATTCTAAATATACTTATACCCACAGATAAGTGTACCTCTTACTCCTCATCAGAGCTTTTTGCAGTGGGTGGAGACTATTATGGACATCCACAATTGGTCAAAACATAGAGAAAAACTGACCATTGGATGCTCAATCCCAACTATACATCTGTATCACAAATCCCACACCTAAGTCTTGGAGAACATTGTAGAAGAGGTGGCAGAAAAGTGGGAAACACTGAGGACCAAAATATCTGCTGTGAGATTGTGAGTTCTATATAAGACAGGGAGCTGTACCTTTCAAATCTCAACAATATGGCTGTCTAAGCAAGACCTGGACAATGACAATACCAGTTGACATGAAAATGTGGAGGGAGGATCTCATAAAGGCCCAACCCTCAGATGACAAATTACAGGCAATTGGTGACTGCTGACAGTGGCATTGGTCTTCTTCAGGGAGCCTCCTCATAAGCTATCCAGTCCTAAGCAGTCAGCCTTAAACATACACACATATGTGAGTAACACTAAATGGACTCAACAGGATATATAATACACACACGCACACACACATATTTAACAATAACTAATAAGTCATAAATTTGAGAGGGACCGGGGAGGGCACAGGAGGAGCTGGCAGAGGACTGGAAATAATGTAGATACAGCACTCATGTACAAAATTCTAAAAACCTATTTTAAAAAGAATGAAAAGAATCAGAACCATGGATGCAAGATTTTTCCTTTGTGGATGTGGAGCAATTTTTTTGACAAGCTACACTTAGAGCCTTTCAATAGGCATGACTGGGAAGAGCCACGAGTTCAAATCTGAAGAGCTGTCGTGGGGAGTGCTTCTGGCAGTCACTTAGCCTTTGCTTACACTTTCTTCCTTGACTACAAAACAGCCGGAAGAATTGTCCTACTGTGTTTAGCTGCTCAAGGGGGACCCCATGACAATGGTTCCTATATGCTGCAAATGCTTTGCATTTATAGTAGCACTGACTGCTGAAAGGGGAGAAAATGTGAGGTTGAAATGGGGAACCAGCATGTTCTGGACAATTGCCTACATATGCAATTTTTATCTATTTAGATCTCATTGGACTCTTGTCCTATAAATGGAAATGAGAAGAAAGGGCTGTTTGCCATCCTCTTTGATTGCCAAGTATTTCCAAAGATGTTAAAGAGAATACATACTGTGTTGGTTAGATTTTTGTCAACACAAGCTAGCGTCATCTGAGAAGAGGGAACCCCAGTTGAGAAACTGCTTCCATCAGGCTGGCCTGTAAACAAGCCTCCATGACAATGTCTTGATTGATGATCATTGTGGCAGGTGGTCAGTGCCATGCCTGGACAGGTGGTCATAGGGTATATAAGAACACAAACTGAACAAGCCATGGGGAGCAAATCAGTAAGCAGTGTTCCTCTATGGTCTCTGGTTCAGGTGCTGCCTTGACTTCCCTCAATGTATTGTTACTTGAGATATGTCTTTCCTCTGTAGGTTGAGACAGGATTTCTCTGCATAGCCCTGCTGTCCTGGACTCACTCCATAGATTAGGCTGGCCTTGAACTCAGAGAGCTCTGCCTACCTCAGCCTCCTGAGTGCTGGGATAAAGGTGTGTGCCACCATCTGGCCATAGTCTTTATTACCGCAAGTGAAAAGCAAACTAAGACACTATAGGGGCTGGCAGGATGGCTCATCAGGGAAGAGTTGTTGCACAGCCTGACAATTTGAGTTTGATCCATAGAAAAGTAGGAGAGTACCCACTCCACAAAGTTGGCGCGTGTAAAATGGCCATTCATCTCACGCCACACCTCATCATGAGCTCGTGTGTGCACACAGACACACAAACACACACACACACACTAAAAGGAGATAATGCATAATCAAAATAGAAAGAGTTGAAGCAGAGCTAGAGTTGAAAAATTTGCTTAACTAAAGACTGCTTCCCACAAATCTTCCATTTCCACCATCTCTTTCAACATAGATTTACTTTGAAAATTGTTAACACTTTTTAAAAGACCACCCAAAAGATCTTGCAAAGAAATGCAGAAACTTCTAAATTCCTGCCAGAATCCATCTATTCTAACAGCAGCATTGCTTGGGAATCATTGTGAAACCTTGAACAGGTCATTGACTTCATTAATGGTTTCCCATGTATAACAATCTAGCAATATTTCTGAGCAATTTCACACAGATGAGAGGGATAATTAATGATAAAGCCGTCTGAAACATTAGTTTCTGCACAGACTACAAAATATCATAAGGTGTCTTTGGAAAAAAAGTATGGTGTTGGTTTGTGTGCATCAACCAGGAGATGTTTCGTAAGAGATTCTGATGGCACAGCATCTGCCAGTGTGTCACCACCTGCAAAACAAGGCAGTCTTCTCTTACTCGGATGTCAAACCAACTTCTCCATTTGAGAATTAGATTGGGACAGGTCCAACCACGATCAAATGTGCTAACAGAAATGGGTAGGGAAGAGCAGTTTTTGTTCCACAAAAACTTGTGATTTCAACATACATTCTCAGAAGAAAAACTATGTTGAATTTCTTAAAAATTTATACCACTGAGGACAAGCCTGATGGAAGACTGTGATCTTGAAAAATGATGGTCTGGTATAAAATGACACAAGCTGGTCAGGAATCTACCAGAGGAAATTCAAAACAACCACCTATTCCTATTCATTCATAATGAAACCAGGCGTAGTGGCCCATACGTTTAATCCCAGCAGTGGAGAGCTGGAGGCCGATGGATCTCTGTCCATTTGAAGCCAGTCTGGTTTACATAGTTAGTCTCAGGACAGCTACAGAGTGAGACCCTGCTTCAAAAGAAACAAACAAAACCCAAACAAATAAACAAAAACCAAAACAACTTCATAATGAAATGGGCAGCCTTGAGGGGTTAGGCAACCATTGAGAAAGGGAGAACCATATGTTCAGGGTGGAGATGGGAGTGGGGTGGGGAAATGACTCCACTGTGGGGTTCTCCAGATTACAGAAGCAATGGGATCTATGCTTGCATACACAGGAAGAAACTCACTATGGGGAACTGACTCAGTTATGGAGGTCAAGAAGTCCTATATCTTTTGCCTGTAAGTTGGAGACCTAGGAAAATCAGCAATTTAACTCTATTCCCTGAATAGAGATTAAAATTCAGGTGAGCTGGTAGCATAGAGCCTTGTTTGAAGTCAAGAAATGACTAGTGTTCTAGCTCAAGCAGGCAGGCAAGCAGCAAAAAAGGAATTCTTTTTGTGCTTTCCAAGTTTGCACAGATTAGGTGATGCTCACATTAGGAAGGGTGATCTACTGAGTCTACCTATTCAAACGCTACCCATATCTAGAAACCACTTCATTTCAGCTTCAATTGTAGTCCATCATGCAGGAAAATCAGAGCAGGAACTCAAGGCAGGAATCTGTAGGCAGGAACTGAAGCAGAAACCAGAGAGGGACAGTGCTTACTGGCTTGTTCCCAAGGCTTGCTTAGCCTGCTTCTTACATACCTCAGGACCACTTGCCCAGGGACAGGTCTATCCACAGTGGGCTAGGCCTCCTACATCAATCATTAATCAAGAAAATGCCCTACAGCCTTGCTTATAGGTAATTGGATGGAAGTATTTTCTCAACTGAGATTCCTTTTTTCAGATAATTGTAGCTTGTATCAAACTAATCAGGACACCACTGTAGAAAGATCCAGAAATAATGTTTAATCAGGCTATTATGTGGCTTTATAAAATTGACACATAAAATTAACAATCACAAATATAATTAAAACAGGAAGAATGTCTTGCTATGTGAAGAAGCCCTAATTTTTGGAAATCCCATTGCTGAGACTGGGAGTATGGAGGTGATTAGGTTCACCATGTTTGCTTGTGTGAAGCTTGAGTGAAGCTAGCACGGGACCAGGCTTATGGAAGGCCCTCTACTGATAATACTAAGTACTTACTGAACACCATGTTCTACTTTAACTCTTTAACATGTAAGGACTCCAACAATCCTCACGACAGTCTGTCATATCACTGTCATCTCCCCTTCCTCAGAATCTCTACGTAAAAGAACTATTCTAGGAATAAAGTAGCCTATATGCTCCAAAGATCTTGATAGGAACTAGAAATAATATAGGAAATTTTATTTTTCTACTGGCAACCTCTTGAACATATTAATACAAAATGACATAAACTAGCACTTCTCAGCTTTCACGTGAAAAGACCTAATTCATATGTTACCTGATTAGGATAGCACACTGCAATGAGTGATTGGTAACACTTAAGTCAAAAGGGAGATAAAGAAGACCATAGAAAACAAGTAGTGCTTTAAAATCCAAGCCATTTCCAGGTCTCATTGTAAAGCTCCTAGAAATTTTAGGCTTCTAAAAATCTAAATTCATCACCCAGATTTTAGACTTAATAGGAGCTAGTTCCCTGGAGGCAACAGCATTCAAATAACTGGCCAGTCAAAGACTAAAAAAGTGGATTATCCCTTACAAATGAATTGTATCATTAGTTATTATGAATACTCCAAATTATGACAGACTCACTGGTAAGTATGCCAAGGAAAAGTAGCTGTGATCTATAATACACAAAATTGTTTATTACTCAGGAGAATCTAGGTACTAATGTGAATGGTACTGCATCTGTGAAATCCTGAAACCCACAAAGGATTCAAAGATATAAAGCCAAATAAAACATAATACAGAAGGAAATGATTTTGATTATGTAACATTTATATATAGCATCTCATTTTACAATTTTAAATTGCTTTTCAGCCATTGGTTTATTCTTCCCGCACACCTGGGGAGTGTGCCTGCACTGTTATCCTCTGTTATAGCAGAGGCGTCTGAGACTGAAAGAGGCAAGGGGTTTTGTCCAAAAGCACAATAGAGGTAGGGTGAGAAATTGTTCAATCAGATGCCTATTCAATACTATTCTTGGCAAGGCACCAAAATCTGTGTGGTGGCAGAGCACAAACACCAGTATCGTATGTGTGGCCTCTCTCTTGTAGGAACTTGCATTCTGCTGGACCAGGAAGTGAGCTGCCAATCAGGAGTTACTCAATGAGATAGGACCAAAAGTATAGAGTAGGAGGAAGGCAGAGTTTGCTAAGATTCCTGGAGACAGATGACAGTTGGGGTCAATTTTGACAAATGGGGGCTGTAGGATGTGGGAGTGACACAGAGACATGAAGCTGGACAAATAATTTAATACAATACAGGGGAGTGCACAACTGTGGCAAAGCAATTATTGGAAAAAGACCAGAGGGTAGAAAAGAAACAGGTTTTCCAGGTCATTTAAGTGCCCAGATAAAATATATGGCTTTCAAGCCTGTGGGTGGGTCTCAGGGGCTGGACTCAACTCATCTCTGATTTCTCTTATTTTCTCACTATATTAAATGATAATATATGCTTATTCTAAACTTCACATCTATCTAAAAAGACATGTATTTTTATTCTTTTATGTGTGCACGTGTGCATACCCACACGCGTTTACAGGTGCCTACAGAGGCCAGAAGAAAGCACTGTACCCCCTGGAGCAGGGATTACAGGCAACTGTGGGGTACACCATGAGATCATGTCCCTAATAACTGACAGACATAGGGCTCAAAAGCAGCACCCCAGCTTTCCACTTGGGAAGAATAGGTGCAGGTTGTGGAATATGCATTCACTCGGGATACCCAAAGAATAGCATGACCCCTTCCATAATTCAATATCTTTCCAGAAATAAAATAATGTGTTAATATTCAGGGTATTTTATATCTACATCAAGCTCCAGGGTAAACAGAAAGCACATTTTCCTTTATTTTTTCCCTACTCTATAAGTAAACAAATACCAGCATTTTGATGACATTCTTCTTGTGGATATTGCATACATTCTGATCTCAGCTTAGTCTTCCAACTAAGTCAGGATCTTTCTCAAAGACTGGTCACTTGACTCCCTAGTCCCTGCTCTTCGCACTGCAATCTAATCCATTTAACCACTGCCTATCTCTGTTTGAAGTTTTACCCCTCAAAAATAGCTCCCGCCACCAGAACTTCAGATATATGCTGTTGTTCTTCATCACTTTTACTGCTTAATCATACAGTTAATAATCATACATTAAATGAGAGGAATATTATCATTAACTCAGAAATATTTTTGAATGAAAATATTGTTTATTTAAATCTTTGTACAAGGAAGAAAAGCCCTAAGTTTACTTAGATAACATAAAAATTAAAACACAAATTTATATTTGTCAAATAGGATGCTTTTCACTGATCTGGTTTAGAGAAAGAGTTAAAAAGAAGTTCTTAGCAATAACTAGTAAGGAAAGTCTCTTGAACAAATAGGAACCATAAATGATGGGTCAGACAACTAGGGAACTATCAAAATGGGGCCTTCTTCTTGCCTTTTAATTCTCTAGTCATGTATTTGGTTCAGCTCAGATTATGTGACCCAAGTTATCAGGAATAGTTAAGGGGTTCTCCATGTTTCTTTTATTTTTTTTTATGTTTAAAAAAAGATTTAGTTATTTTATGTATATGAACACTCCGTTTTTCATGTATACCCAAAGAAGGAATCAGATTCCATTTCAGGTGGTTGTGAGCCACAATGCGGTTGCTGGGAATTGAACTCAGGACCTTTGGAAGAACAGCCAGTGCTCTTAACTGCTGAGCCATCTCTCTAGCCCTCATGTTTCTTTTAAAAGAAGTTGAAAGAGAGAAACAAAGTTAATGTGCAAAGATGATTAAATTTCATCTAGGAACGTGTTTCCCCTTAGGAGATGTGGTGAGCATGCATTATGCCATAAACTTGTACCTTATGGGTATACAGTCTTAAAAGTGCCATGACCCTTTCCTCCAATTTCAATAAGATCAGTGGGGTAGGACACAGGTGGCCTACATGTCACCAAGGAAGGTGATGTAATGAATACACCTGATGCTTACGCTTGTAGATCTGTGAAGCATAGAACACTTACCTTGAGATACTGGAAAAACAGAAATTTGAACGACTCAGAAGGAATCATATAATCTATTATAAACATTTACATCTTTTTACAAAGGGATGTAAATCCCTTTACACTTCTGAAGATTTTTCATATTAGTAGAAGAAAGTGTGAAAGATACTTAAGCGAATCCCAGAGAAGGCATAGATTAGCATTAGTATCTTCTATCACAATGAAGTCTATGTGGCTCTTCCCCTAAAATGTTCAGCAGAAACTTCTGAGATCCTTAAAGACTACTGAGGTAGTCTTGAATTAATCTTATTTTAAAACAATAGCTGAACATAATAGATAATTTCCCTAACCAATAAGGCTCACTGCACCAGGGCTCTTTGAATTCTGATCAGGGTCTAAAAGCTGTCACAGGGTGAAAAGTAAAAATAAAGCACATTTTAACTTGCCTGTTGCCAAAGGTTAGTCTACGAGTCCCAATAAAACTGGCACATTATCCAACCAAATCCTGGTAGTCTCTATGGGAGGCTCGTGGTCTTGTGAGTCACTGAATTACAGAAACACTGAGGCACCTCAAAGAACTTCCAAGAGTCCACAATTGAAAAATATTTATTATATAGAGTTTAATTGCTACAAGTCTTGGAATTAACCAAAGAAACCAACTGTCATCAGGAGTTCAACCTAAACCCCCAAGGACCCCAAAAGACAGAAGATCAAGTGGCCAAAAAAGGTCCTACTCTGTTAGGCTCATGGCTCACATTAGCTAGAGAAAGCATTTATCCACAGAAAGCATTTAACTGTGGATAAAATAGTATTCAAAGTGGACCTGGCCCTTTAAACTTTGACCTTTTCAGAGTAGAGTATAATGTAGAGGAATTTAAAAATCCAGGTTAAAATCAAGGTTTGTTTTCTGTCTTCTTTTTCCAAGAAGCTGAAAACACGCTCAAATGAACTGTTAGTTGTGGGTCACCATATTTATAAAACCTACATGCATTCTCAGGTTAGAGTTTTGTGTCCTCATTGTCACACAATCCTATTGTGAAACAGAGGTGAAGGTCTCATTTGACCACATATTCTTTCTGTAACCTGGGAGAAATGAGGCAAAATGTTCCTATGAAGAAGAGATCGGTAAAGAATACATTTTCCAGCTCAACATCAGGGGGTTAGTGTTATCAGCTGAAGGATCTGTGTGAATGTGCATAAATATTGTCTAAGAATAGTTTTTTCCAATGAGTACATTTATAGGCATGATCTCTAGTTGTATCTTAAGTTGATAAGAGACTGTTAGCAAACAGATTGTAGCTTCTTTCTGTACTTATTTACTGCATTGTCTTCTGTGACCATAGCTTGAGTCTGCTTGTTTTGGCAGTGAGAAGGCATATGTTGGTGTTGGGAAAGGATCTTTTCAAATGAGAGAGCTTGCAGGGAGGCCTACTTAAGTGTTTCTTTCAGTATTTGTCTCATTTTAAAAGGCTGTGACTAGGACTTCATACCTGTCTAATTAGCATGCATGGAACATTTTAATGTTTGGTGGCTGCTTTATAGGACTCCATTAGTCTTCACAGTACCCCTTGAGGGTGGGTCAGTATTACCACCTACAGTTTACATATGAGGAAATTTAAGACACAAAAGGATTATGTGATTTGTGCAGGGTCAGCCAGCATGTGAGTCTAGCTAATAAAAGATGACTGTAAACTCTTTCCAAATAAAAAGAGCTTACAAATGTGAGGCAGCCTTGGTGGTAGCATAATCTCAGGATGAGTAAAGTGCTGTCCAGGATCAAGATGCTTGCACTCTATAAAATAGAGTTTCTAAATACAGGCTGGTTTTGAAACAGTCATTCTCAGCCACAAAATGTCTGAACATTTCTAAGAGCATATAAATACCTGGCCCTTACTCAGCCTCTAGACTCATAAGCAGGGGTGTGGGAGTTTTGGGGGTTGTGGGAAAAATTATCTGTACCTTGAAAAAGCTCCTGGTTGGGAGTTGGGAGAAGAGGTCTGATATTCAGCCAGAATCAAGAACCACCACTCTAGAATTCAATCGTAAGCTAAGTCCAACCACAAAACACTGTGGTTCAATTCAGGGAAGGACGTCCAGTGTCTTTCCAGGCCTCTGTCCAACCAGATCATGATTATTATCAGCAAAGTAACCACATGCATGAAATAACTATGCCAACCACATGCTATCCCAGGAAGTCATGCAGACATTAAGGTTTACTTGAGAGCCGCCAGTCTTTGAGATTTATAATTTACTGGATTGGGTAACTATACTGATCCAGTCTTTAGTTATCTTTTGGTTCACTTTAATGTTGTTGTTTTTTTTTCACAATCCATGTGGGGAGAACGAATAATCCCTGTTCATGCACCCTCCTGTCAGACATTTACTGAGCACTTGCTATGTGGAGATTACAGAATGAAAAATAGCTGTAGGTAAAACCAAATTAAGAAACAAACAAAACACCCTAGACTACTAAACTACACATATTAAATGATAATAAAAAGTAAAAACAAAGTGTTAGGTTGGCATTCTTCATAACTGCTTAAAGTAGAAACAACTCAAATGTCCATAATCTAGTAATGCATAAATAAATACAATGAACTATCATTCAACAATGTCGTAGGAGCTGCAGATGCAACTTCATGGTAAGGTTACACATGCCTCGCATGTGTATGTGTATGTGTATGTGTATGTGTATGTGTATGTGTATGTGTATGTGTATGTGTATGTGTATGTGTAGGGTTTGATGCCAAGCACAAACCATCATCACCAAAAACCATAAGGTGGAATGGAGTATGCATACATGCTACAACATGGATGGGCCTGGAAGACATTCTAAATAAAAAGCAGCCACAAAGGAGTGTTAAAAAAAAGACACAAGGAATTATACAATTCCACTTATATAAAATGTCCAGAATAAGCAAATGTATGGTTACCTCGGGCTAGAAAAGGAAAGGAAGAACGTGGACTGGCATTACCAGACATGAGATTTCTTTGAGAGGTAATGAAAAAACCTTCACAATTAATTGTAATAGTTGCACAAATGTATTGATTATAAAATACAATATAAATTAATAATATAAAAACGATTAAATTTTATACTTTGGATGAGTAAATCATGTAGTTTTAGAATATGTTTCAATAAGGGAGGAAGGAAAGGAGAAGGAGAGAGAGACACTCCTGAAGGAAGGAGTGATTAATGAGGATTAGAATAAAAGTAGAAGAAAATGCTATGAAGGAAGGGGCATTTGAGCAGAGTCAAAAGGTGACTTTGAGAGCTGCACTGGGTGGAGTGAGTTATGCTCAAAGACGCAAAAGTGGTGGGTGGTTCTTTCATGCAAAGGCAAGTTACCTGGAATAAATGGAATTTAGGACACATAAAGGGGACTAGGTGGGGTCTAGGGTCTAGATGACATCCAGAACCCCAAAACTTGGTTTTCTTTCTCTCTTTGTTTTCTTTCTTTCTCTTTCTTTCTTTCTTTCTTTCTTTCTTTCTTTCTTTCTTTCTTTCTTTCTTTCTTTCTTTCTTTCTTTCTTTCTTTCTCTCTCTCTCTCTCTCTTTATTTTGGCTGGTGGTAGAGGCCAGGGGAGTCATAAGCATTTATCAGCATCACCCTGAGGTTTGAAAGAATTTTTGGAGATGGACTGTAGATGGGGTGAAAGAACAGTGAGAAAGAAAAACCATTTAGGAAGAAAGGTTATTGAAATGTGTGAGTGCTAGATGGAATGAAGGAAGCAGACAGAGGGGACAAGACAGTTAGGAAGTAGAATTATAAAGCCCACTGACATGGAAAGCAAGTGAAAAAGCACAGTGTGTACCTCACCATCCCAGACTACATAGGGGAGTGCATAGTTTGATTTGTTATTTAGGATAATCATAATATAATTTTTTTTCAGACGACACCCAGAAGCCGAACTGTAGCTGTTTAACACTTTGCTAAGATTTGATTGCAGAAACCCTACATTTTAAAAGAAAGGAATGTGCATCATGCATCAAGGGTGGATTGAAGAAGAAAACAGTATCCCAGTAGTCTGTGAGCACTTTGAAAACAGACCTTCCCTTGTTGATGAGCTGGTCACTATGGCCTGTCCTAAATGACTAAGTATTTACTACTTACTCAGATAGCTTCCCTAGAAACACTCCCTTTGGTATGAGCACCTGCATTCACTGCCAGGGCAACACCACCCATCTGCCACCCACGCTGCTACGTGGCTCAGGCCTCATCAACAGGTGTCCGTAAGTGTCATTTTTTGTTTTGTTTCTAATAAGAGTGCAGACTCTGAAAAGCACAGGCTGAGTATATCATACATTTAACTTTCCCTTACAAGTGCTCAGCAGGGAAGAGCTGAAGCCCTGACGTCTCACGGGTAAGGGAGACAAGGACTGCTGTTTCTCTTACTGGTGTAAGGCGGAGGAGAGGCAGCCAGATACTGAGCAACAACAGAAATCACTTCTTCCAGTGAATGCTAGTATGCTCTCTGGGATCTACCTATTAAGGTTTCCTCTGTGGGCTTTGGAAGGTGTTGCAAAGGCACTGCCTGCTGTTTATTGGATTTGAGAACAGTGTCCCTGAGAGATGCCTTAAGGGAGTTTACCAAGCAGGCTGTACCATTTACAACACAGCAGTGAGACATGCTCACCTGAGCCTGTCAGTGAAAAATGATTACAAGTCATTTTCAATGACAGTTGTTAGTAGAGCTAATGACAACAGTCTCCTGTGATTAGAATATGAGTAGTCACCTTTGAGGACTCGCATCACAGCTTCAAACAGGGGAGTCTTGGGTAAGGAATGGGCTTCTTCCTACCAAAGACAGCTGTGGAAATGAAGGGAACAAAGACCATAAGGGTCAGATAAAGGTTTATTTAACTTGACACTGGTATGGGTATGTGGAATGGGTTGGTTAAAATGGCTGCTACTGGCTATGTGGGGAATGATGAGTAAACAATTAACTTGACTGTCATGTAATTTGTTATGTAACTAGTTTTGGCAAGAGGCCACTTTTGTATGATTTTTGCACAAATGACCTTGGTCCCAAGAGCACATTCTTTTTTTCAACTGTTGTATCAGCCAATGGCTTGGACCATCTTTAAGTTCTCAGCTATTTGAGACCCTCAGGCTCTTTCTCCTCTTAGTCCAGCTCAGTTTTGTCAGGGAGAACCTCAAGCATTATTTTCCATTGCCTCTGCATAGTTCTGTGATTTGCTCATGTTAAAAGTTTGGTATATTGGGAATTTTTAAGGGGTGGATCTTTTAAGGGGTAGGGTCTAGATGAAGGGAGGTAAGTCATTGGGGGGGTGCTCTTGGGAAGGATATTAGAAACTTGGACTCTGCATTTTTGCTTCCTGGTAACCACGAGGAGAGAACTTCGCTATGCACACCCCACACTACCCATATAGTACCTTGTCATGGCCCAAATGCAGTAGAGTCAACTGACAATGTATTGAAAGTTTCAAAATTATAAGCCAAAATTAGCCTTTTCCCTTTTAAGTGTATTATTTCAGACAGGACATCACAGTGACAGAAAGCTGACTAGCACACTCATCTTTGGATTAGCCTCTTCTTCTCCAAAGAAGTTACTTGTTTACTTGAGCCAGGGTTTTACTATGTACCCTTGGCTGGTCTGGAACTCAGATCTACATGTCTCTGCTTTCCGAGTGCTGGGATTAAAAGCTTGCACACAGGACAAAGGACATTTTTTGGTGTAAACTTGTCTCCAGTATGAGGTGTGCAACAAGCCCGTAGGAATCAGAGGAGGTCAAGACACTGGGTTACAGTTTGAATGTGAACTGTCCCCACAGGCATGTGTGTTTGAATAGGGGTTCCCAGATGTCAGTGCTATTTTGGGAGGTTGTGGAAACTTTCCAGGAGGTGGGGCCTAGCTAGGTCTATATGTGTTACAGCCTAGCTGTGCTTGTCCTCTGCTTCCTGATCTACTGAAATGTAAGAAGTCTGCCCCAAGTTCCTGTGTGGGTGGAGACACTTAACCATGTCTTCCTCAGTTAAATTCTTCCTCCTTTGCTTTCTTCAGGTGTCTGGACACAGATGGAAAGAGCAACTAATACCTCTGCAATCATCCTGTCTATTGTGTCTCCTTTTGCAGGATTTCCCTCTTTCCTTTGGGACAACTGACTTGGACACCAAAAATAAATAAAATAAAATAAAAATAAAAATCCCTTTGTCAATCTGAGATTTCAGAGGATATTTCCTGACCAGAATCAGAAAAAGCCTGTAACAGCCTATGCTGAACGTGCGTTACTGAGACCCACAACTATGTTCCTAGGACTATGGCCATCACAACACTATTCTAACTGGGCAAGGCATGTTCCCTAAACTGATAATGTTGTGTCAGTGATAAAAAAAAAAAAAAAGAGCATCACATGGGTTTGGTAGGAAAAAAAGACTTATTTCCAAGGCTTGAAGATTTATCTTTTGCAGAGAGCAAAAAAGCCAGAGCATTAAAAAGATATCAGTGAAAAATGATCATGTCTTGTGAACAGAAGGAAGCAGTCCTGATTCCAAAATAATGGTGAAGACTTAGAGGGATTGCAAATCCATGGTTCAAAGATGATGACTTGATAATAGCATGCCAGTGGGCAATCAGACCCTTCACTGCGCCCTTGTGGTGGGGCAATGTCTCTATTTAAATGAACAGCTTGTATTAAGTGTTTAAAGCTTCCTTCTTTTCTCCTCCCCATTATTTAGTTTTTTTTTAATTATTCAGCATAACTAAAGAGTCTTAAGCAGGGAATTGCACATAATTACAGGTTCTGCACCAGTGGCAAAGTGATGTTTTTTAAGTATTCAAAATCAACTTTACTCTTCTTCCCTCCACTGGACAATTTAGTTAAAATGGCAATAGTGTCCTCTATTACAGTTGAAGGCATCATTTGGCCTCACTCTGTGCAGATTACAAAACATCTATACAATATACTCTCCATGTATAAACAGAAAATACCACTATACATAAATAGTGTAAGAAGTGAATA
The DNA here is from genome assembly GCA_028658305.1 of Pachyuromys duprasi. Classification (NCBI taxonomy): domain Eukaryota; kingdom Metazoa; phylum Chordata; class Mammalia; order Rodentia; family Muridae; genus Pachyuromys; species Pachyuromys duprasi. The sequence continues at coordinate 128,267,353 of CM053764.1, forward strand.
TCTGAACTAAGTTTTACATATTAATAAGGTGAGGAGATTTAAGACTAATTCAAAGCCCCGACTATGCTGGGCAGGTTGTGGCTTGCATCTTCCAGCTGGGAGGTCACCTTGTGCTGTTGCGGGAGAATTCTGCTGCCCTCTTTACCTTGTTTCTATTTCCGCCTTTGAGAAATCTGATACTGCTAAAATCCCTAACTTGAAAATGCTTCACAGAGAAGGATCCTTGCCAAATTCGGGGATCTTGCTAGTTTGCAAGACAAGAGATGTCATGCAGAACAGAAGACTGATACTACAAGCCAGTAGTCACAATGGGAATAAATCCTCCAATCTGTATGCTCCAAATGTCTTAATTTCTCCAACCGTCAGAGGGACACTGGCTTTGAGAATAAATTTACAAAGTACTATTGGGTGGGCTATAGTTAAATCTCAGCTCCTCTGGCAGTTCTTTCCCAACCTTTTCTCCTTTCCTTTCCACCGCTTCCCAACCCCTTTCTCTGTGTCTCTATCAGTATCCATTTTCTCTTCTCTGCATTAAATTCATAACAAAGAACACAGAGTAATGCTTTACTGCCAGTCCAAGAAATAAGCTTTTCTGTGTAGGAGAGGCCCCCAACTGATAGCTTAGTGCCATTATGTATTTGGACACTTTTGAGTCATTGTTTTCACTTATGTCTCTCTGCATATGAGCACATGTGTCATGCCTATGGAAGTCAGAAGACAAACTGTGGGAGTTGTTTCTCCTTCTCCCCTATGGATTCTGGGAATTGAACTCAGGTGACCAGGCTTGGTGGCAAGCATTTTTACCCACTGAGACATCTTGCTACCTCTTTACCCATTAAATTTTACCGCTTTTATTTATTTTGTGCATGCATGCATACATGTGTAGAAACCAGAGGATAGCTTGTGGGAATTGGTTCTCTTCTATTTGAGTCCCAGATATTGAATTTAGGTCACTAGGCTTGGCAGCAAGTGCCTTCATCCACAAGCCATGTCACTGCTCTCTTTATTCATTTTTGAGAAAGTTTTAAAAATAGAATTTGTTTCTCTTGCCTCAGCGGCCACAGTATGAATTGACCTTGTGGTGTGGACTTGAGATGGCTGGGGTCTTCTGCATAACATAGTCCTGCACTGCTACTTGGGTTCTGGAGGGAAGTTACAACATGTTGATGCACATGAGTAGCTTAATTTGGTCGCAGACTTAACCTGCCTTTAACTCATATTATCTTTACATCCTGCTGTTAGAGAAGCACTCAAGCGTCTCTATTGTTATCAACCTATCCCATTTCTAAGGACAGAAAATTTTCTGTCACTCATACCTCACATAAAACGTATCAATATGAAAAAGGTGTGCTTCTCACTCTCATATGGCACCTTGGCTGGACTTGTTCTATTTTGTTGACAGGCATTACATTTCAGTGTTGCTATTCTATTGTTGTATGACTCTAATATTTCTCCTCTTTACTGAAGGTTTACATCTCAGGTTTTCTAATTCAGAAGGTTGCCTATGGTAGTCATCTTCTTTGAACCAGAAGGGTAGTAAAATGCCAATTATCAGTGTCTAAACTAAACTGACTAAAGGCCAGTCTTTGCTGGCTCTGCCTGCAAGGTCAACATGTATTTCTGCATTCATAAACAGAAGATCTGTGGCAGGTACTAAGGGTCACAGTATAACATATCCTGGTCTCCAGGGTGAACAAGAGCCATGTATCTGTGGACCAAGAAGGGTTATGGTTTACTTTCCAGAGTTAGGGCCACCATGGGGTTCCTGAACTCTACTGCTTTTACCAAGATAGGCTGGAGATAAAGGCGGCCTATTATCCTGATACTGCCTGGGATGACAGAGATGATTTTCAGATGTTTTCTGAATACTTTTTCTTAGAGGTTCAAACAAGGTATTTGTGAAAACTTTCTAGGAGACAGATATGTTTTAGATCACTGACTCATTCTACTGTAATTCCTTCTACTTTACCTCTTCCTTCTCACAAAAACTGTTCTTACAATGTCAGCTGCATCTATTTCCTATTGCTATGGTACCAACTGAGCACATTTTTGGTGGTTTAAAGGAACACAATGTATTGTCATACAATGCTTATTAGTTACTTTTTTTTTATTGCTGTGATAACATACTATGACCCAAAACAACTTACAGAAAAGTTTCTTTTGGATTATGGTCCCAGAGGGGCTATCCATAATGGTGAGGAAGACATGACAGCAGGCAACTAGAGTAGGAAGCTGAGAGATCACATCTCACACACACACAGGAAACAGAAAGAGTGCAAGTACAAAGTAGAACAAGGCTGTAACACCCTCCCCACCACCTGCCCTCAGTGATATACTTCCCCTAGCAAGGCTGCACCTAAAGGTCCCATTTCCTCCCAAACAGCACCACCAAATACATGAGCCCATGGACATTTTTCATTCAAACCACTTCTGTAATCTAGAAGTCAAAAATAAACTTGCAATATTTCCGAAGTGTCATCAAGGATGTTCATATTGAAGGTTTCGTATTAGTGGTTCTCAACTTAACACTGTGACCCTTTAATATAGTTCCGCATGTTGTGGTGACCCTCACCTATAAAATTATTTTGTTGCTACTTCATAATATTTTTGCTAGTGTTATGAACCATAATGCAAATATCTGTGCTTCCTGATGGCCTTAGGCAACCCTGTCAAAGTGGTCATGACCCCCAGGTTGAGAACCACTGTTCTAGGGAGCTACTGTTGACCTTTTGCATTTTCTACCATCTAGAAGTCACTAAGATTCCTAAGCTTATGACTACATTCTTGTATCAGGGTAACCTCTTGCTTCAATTGCCTCATTTCCATTCTTTTCTGCAAACAAATCTCCCATCTCCCTCTTATATAGACATGAGATTAAGTGTGGATAATAGGATATCTCTATGTTGAGAGTCACCACACTTCCTTCTCACTATAAGTAACATTCCCAAGTCTGGGAACAAGGACCTAAATATCTCGGAGAATATTTGGTTTACAGTTGCACTAATTCCCTCATTTCAAATCTGAAGTTTCTCCAGTTCCTGTCCTAAATTTCTTGATATTTAAAGCTATTGGTACTGTGGGAAAGGCCCTCTTCTGAGGAGACAGTTGTGTTTCTACTCATGTGGTGCTTTTCCTTCTTGACTACAAGTTCCTGGGAGAAGGACTTCTGTATGAGGTTTGGTGTGCTAGCCCTGGTGCTTGGAACAGTTGCTGGTGTTATCAAATCATAGCTATCACATAACAGAAAATGGATAAGCTCCTACTGTTTTCAGTTCTGTCATCTCTCATTTATCCCTGGCAAATGCCTCTATTTTTATGTGTAACGATGAGCATACTTTACGACTTACCTGCTCACTTCCCTCATAATATGCCAATTGGATGAAATTCGAACCAGACCCTGTGGTTCTTAAATCTGAACTTCAAACCTAGACCTGCAGTTTGCACTCTGGATTGTGATCTGTATGTGGATGTCCTGCAGTATGGCAAATTCACCATGTTTCATTTTCCCTAGCCATCAAATACAACCAAACCCCAACTTTCTCATCTACCCTCTGTCTCAGGGAATAGGTAATAAAACCAGGTTTTATCCAACAGCCAAACCAAAAAGACTGGCCATTCACTGAATCCTTGTAGCTTTGTTTCCCAAACTTCTTCCACCTTTCCAACATTCCAAACAGCCAAATATTAAGCTCTTGATAACATTTTTGCTGAACATTACAGTTCAAATGGTGTCCATTTCCACAAAGTGGTATATAAACTAACTTACCTCACTGTCCCTCTTGACTTTTGATGAGTATAGCAAAATGACACACTCTTAGATATCTTATATGAATGTCAGTTACTGATCACTATTGCCTGCCCTGCTTCCATTCTCTGATGGATGGACAGGGACTATGATTGTGATCTGCATGTTGTATAACCTTGGTCACCACAACCAACTGGGCCAGGGACTAGCCTCTGTCTCATAGGTGGCTTCTCTTATAGTTTCATTCACCCATCTTACAATTTTGGTGGCTGGTGGAAAAATATGAGTAAAATTTCTACTGAGATTTCAAAATAGAGAAGCTGAAAGGAGTTGGCCATAAGCTGCTCAGAGTATTGAACTGCTGAATAGAAATCTCAGAAGGAATTACAGGCATAGGCAGGCTGCAGCTTTGCAAAAAGAGATAGAGTGTAAGAGCAGGGGAGCTGGGAGCCCAGAGAGAATGAAATTTTCGAAAAGGGAGCCAGGGCACTGTGAGAGGGCAGCAGTATCTGCCTCCCATTGCTTATAACAGCACACTGTATTGTAATTTCTGTTGTAGATGCCCATGAAGTCGTTACATTATTAAACCAAAACCAACCAAGTGAGTTTTGTTTTCTCAAACGAACTGTTCAAACAGTACTCCAGTAAGTTCTTACAACATGACAATGAGGGATCTGTAAGGAAGAGACTGCATGACTATTCAAAAGCAGCAACAGAAGACCCAAACTCAGTGTTCCTCCTGATCCTTCTTAAAGTCTTAGTTAAAGAGAGAAAAAGGAAGGCTGCATCACTATGGGGGTAGATGTGAGCTTATGGTATAAATCTTTACATAAGAACAATTCTGTGAGCATAATTTCAGAACTTCTGCTACAAATATCACAGGAAAATGACTGCAAGGGGCGTTCTGATACTTGTCAACAGGGGCATAATCAAACTGCCTTCTAGACACCACATTTCTAGGTATGTGCCTTTCTCTTTACTAGCTATGAGTACCAGAGGGATTGCTGAAGATTTCCAGGAATCTTTATTATATAACCAACTCTCTTTCAAATGAAAAGTAAATTTGTTGAAATTTATAAGTAAAAAACATTAGGCCTACATAAGCAATGCTCAGAATATGGAATAGCTATAGTGAGCTTATAATATGCTATGATATACAATAAAATAATATATACTAAAACATAAATAATTAATTTTATACTAAAGTTATCTTATACCAGCATTCTTTTATGCTTGATCCACATTTGGTCAGGGAAGACAGACAGACAAACACACTTCTCTGAACAAACAAAATTGTAGCTCCTTTATGACAGCAAATATGCTTGCCCTTCTCTCAAATGACTGCCTAAAACATAGTAAGACTACTGTATTCTTAATCAGGACATACATCCAGCTTTCTGGTACTCTCTCAACCCTCTCTCTTGCTAGCAGATGACCCCATACATTTAATTTGATGGAAACTGACAGCCCATCTTTCTTAACTTTTTTCTTGAACCCTCTCAATAGCCTCTCCTCAATCTCCCACAATTCTTGATGTGATCTAATAGTTTCTGGACATTCAATAATGTTTTTAATGGCATTCAATAATTTTTTAAAATGTCTTAGCCAATACCTTAGTTTAAATATCTTCTAAGTAAGTACTGTTTTTGACAAAGGGTCTTACTTTGTAGCTCTGGCTATCCCAGAGCTCAAGAGAGATTTGCCTGCTTTGCCTCCTGAGTGCTGGAAGTAAAGATGTATACCACTGCATCCAGCCACATTGTAGAATTTTTGTTTTAAAAACAAAGTCTACTGTTGAAACTATTCCGATGAAGCACTATTTTACCTTTAGTCTCTGCACTTCCTAGATACCATGACCACATGGTAATACTAAACAGAATATTGCTTCAGAGGAGCCAAATTCCAGGCTTTATGTCCAAACCTACTGTTTGGGAGTCTGGCTTGAAGTATTTGAATTCTCTGCTCAGAGACTCACTGTCTAGGGCAGCAGTTCTTACTCAGGGTTAAAGATTCTTTGAGCTCATTGATTACTGGCAGACCTCACTTCCTTGAAATTATGACTAATGTCTCCATTTTCCTGTTGGCTGTTGTCCCAAGAACTATTTGCTTCCTAGAGACTTCCCCCAGTTTCTTGCTATGTGGACTCAAACAGGCAGTTCACAAGACAGACATTTTCTTGCTTCCAGACTATCTAGAAATGACCTCTTTGACTTCTCTGAACCCCTCCTCCTTTGCCATTTAATATAACATAGCTACACCAAAAAAGTTTCTACCCACACTCATAGAGGAGGGAGTTATACAAGGGTGAGGGCACTGGTGTAATTCTAGAAGTCTGTGTACCACAGGGCTCAATGAATATAGTACCAGCATGTATAAACTATGAGCACAACTATTCAGTTGTAAGGCTTTTTAAATTTTAAACTTTTAGACTTATTTATTTTACTCTAGGGATATGTATATTTGATTGCATACATGGATATGCACCATGTGTGTGCCTATTGGGGTTATGAATGGTTATGAACCAATATATGGGTACTGGAAAATGAACCTGGGTCCTCTGGATGAGCCACAGATGCTCTTAGCCACTGAACCATCTCTCCAGCCACTATAAGGCTTTTTTTTTTTTTTAAATAGTGACTTTGGAGGACTTACTCTGTGTTGAACCCACAGTGGCTGGAGTTGTATTTGAACCACTACCGAAGTCCAGAGAACATTAGAAATGCCAGGGTTCTAGGCAAGACATGGCCCAGTGGCTAGGTTACCATGGACTAAGTCCCTCCATCTTCCTGAATTTTACATTCTTTCTCACGTATAATATAAGGACAATGTCTAATGTTGGTGGGCTACAATATTCTATAATTCTAAGACTAAATCATATAGAGCGCTTACAGATTTAGTGGATTATAATATCCAAACAGTTCACAGCAGAACTTCATAGGAATGTGATTTAAGGGAAAAAGTTTTGTTGTTAAGTGATTCCATTCTGATGTTTGCCAAATATGACAAAATATAAATGAGGTACAAAATCACATCTCTAATACTTTCTATAAAATGTATTTTATGTTTAGATGGTACACATCTTCAGTTATGATTAAAATAAATTTTCCCAAGATACAAAAATTTAACAAAGTTACTATCTTATAACTAGTCAAATTAACTAATTGATGGTAACTTAAGACAGTCCTCAGCATTACAGATCAATTCCATGGTGACATGTACAGCTGAGACTTATATACATTCTCGAGGTTTAAGTCTCTTTTGTCTTTCTGAAAGTGAAGCCTTTTTGGCTAGGATAATTATTTTACTCTGCTCAACAAAAGTGAATGCTAATTTTAAACAGGTATTATTAAATTCTCCTGAAATGGGCTGTATGCAGATGTATTCATTAAAACATCCTTTTATTGACTATGCGTAGTTATTAACAATTCACATTCCACTTTAGTGAGTGGAAGAACATTTACTCCACTAAATTTAGGTTCCAGAGCTACTTAGCAGCAGGACTGTGGAGCCTGCTTTCTATTGGCACCGTCCAGTACTGTCTTCAGTCACAAAAAAAGGGAAAAATAAACTCAACAACTAGATTTCTTCCTCCCTACAGCTTCCCCCTCCATACAATGTATTCCTCTTAGTTCACAAAATGCCTGTAAGCAAACTGTTCTCAGATGGATACTGCATCAACCAGAAGAGTAATGGCAAAATATTTATGTGATACCCTTGTAAGTGGTCTGGTGAAAGTGGCAAGGAAATCCGAGATCCTGGTCATACCCTCAGGCAGATGCCTTATGATAGTGAGGGTGAAAATCATGAGATGTCAGTTTGTCTCCAGCACCTGCTGCTCAAGTTTCAGAAGCTGTTTTTCAAGCTTTGAGGTATTTACTCGATGCTTCATCAGAAACTGGCCATTCAAATGGAAAACGGGGATGTCAAATTTATACCTTTCATACCAAGTAGAATTTTCTGGAAGTGTGATGTCCACCTCCTGTAAAATAAACTAAAACACAGATAAGTTAAAACACTATTCTATAGACCATGGAGCAACACAACAACTGCAAGGATACACCAACCACAGACTCCATAAGGCTCACAGGTTTCCTCCTGTCTGTAGTGGGCCCACAGGAATCCAGTGGCCTAAATTTACAAAGCCTGGCTGGTTTCATTAATTTATATTCTACATCCTGATTTCCCTACACTTTGGTTACATCTTCTCTGCTCAGCAGTAGGGTTCTGTTCTGCTCCTGGTGAAATAAAATATGTCCTAGCTGGGAAGTTGCCTAGAAATCAGGACATAAGAATAGCCAAGCAACAATGGTTTGCTAAAGGAAAACACATCATTGAAGTTACAAAGTAAAAGCAATGGGACCAAAGGTTAAAGTAAGCATGAATGCTCTTGATAGTTAACTCTGAATCATAGTAAGACTTAGAGCAAGAAAAAATAATCCAATAATATTCAGGTAATGAGTTTCATGGAAATCAGTAATAAACTCTCTGAGGAATAGAAACAAACTCTAAGTGAAAATCCTTAAATCTCTTTCCTAAAGAAAGGATCCAAGCAGACACTTTATACAGTAAACTATACCCAACCCATCCATACACATAAAAGTTACCCTGTCTTTATAAGGCTTGAGTACTTCTTTGGCTTCATCACAAAGCGGGCATGGATCCTACAGAAAGAACAAAATATGTTAAACCCAAAGGCAGATGTTTGGTATAACACCATCTCCCCTACCCAGAGAAAAAACCAAACACACACCAGAAGCATGTTACACCTTCTTTTTTTTTTTTTTAGATTTTTTATAATAAATTTATTAATTTTTATATCAATCACAGGTTAGGTACTTTGCATCCCAGGCATAGCCCCCTCCTTGATTCCCTCCCACCCTCCCTATCCCTCCCTCATCTCCCTCCTCCCCGCCCCCTCTGAGTCCACCAACTGGGGAGGACCTCCTTCCCTTCCATCCAACCCCAGCTCATCCTGTCTCCTCAGGGCGTTACACCTTCTTTCAAAGGATAGTTTTCTGCTAGGCTAATTATACTGCTTTACTGCCAAGGCAAAACATAACCACAGAATCTCATAACTCACTACCATTGCATGATAGTTGGCTCTCTGCACTTCTGGTTATTTTTATTTTCCTCATTTGTGCATATACCTACTAGCATGTATGTTTGTGTGTATATTACATGTTCCTGGTTTTTATCTGACCTGTCTACCTGGCTAAGGGCTCTGTCCTTCCTTCCTGAGGAGCACCTTGGTGGCTTCATAAAATTGACCTAAATGGTTTAAGTCTTTTCTGACTGGAGAGTATTGTTTTTCCTAATCGCTCCAGAAGAAAAATTACATCAGGGAAGGGTGAAAATAGTGGCTCTTCTACCCTTAAAAGGAGAGAGAGAGAGAAATTCAATTCAGATGAATGACTGTAGCACTTTAGCGTGTTTTTTCTGGTTTAGTATTACAGATATCACAATGAACTAATGTTTTACCTGAAGCATAGGCAAATGCTAGGACCCACTGCTGTTTGTCCTCTTCAATTGCCTTGTAAGGAAGGTGGGAAGAACACAGGCTGACAGTTATTACAGGTCTCTTAGCCACTGTGCCTAACACTCTAGCCATAGGTTCTCTTATGTGAGCTGAAAATAGACTCAGCATTACTGTTGCTTGTGTAAAAGCTACTTTTTAATGTATTACGAAAAGATAAGCTATTACATAAAAGATAGGCCTTTTTTTTCCAGCTTAATTCAGGGCATGTTTTGAAATAAGGACTTGAATATTTCTAGATCTTTTTGGCTAGTTCAGCTCATCAAATTGCTATTAGCATTAACAATAAACAGACCATGGATAATTTATCACTGTAAGACAATCATGCTAAAATTTTCTGAGGAAGTGTCAAAAGGTTAACATAAGAGCTTAAAAGAAAAAGCCAAACAAGAATGTGCCAAGTACAGATGTACCAAATGTACTTCTTTTTAGTAGAGGCTTGAGAAGAGTATAGCACAGGTGTTTTACTTTTAAAAATCAGCTCTGTGGAAGTGCAGATTACTACTGCAAATACATCAGTGTGTATCTGTGAAGAAGCTCATCACACTTTAGAAAGGGTAAGTAAGGCCCATGGTTAACGATGGCCTTTCTGAGGATTCTCCACAGTACTTCTTATTCTTCTGTTCTTGAGCTGTTTACTATCTAACACCCCCCCCCCCATACACACACCTTCTTGTAGCAAGAATTCTATAGTTTTGTTCCATAGGAACTACTCTTGTCATGTGGCTTATTCCATCTCTAAGCAAGAAAGGTGTAACACTTGACACAGGTCAAGCAATCAGGGCATCCTAACTTGATGCCTATGATTGGCTCAGGGGTGGGCCAATCTGAGCCATAAAAAGCCATAAGCCTTCTGTTGAGATCTCTATAGATATGTGAAATGTGAGACTGTGCTGGGGGTTACTGCAGTTATACATGAGAAGAACCAATATGAAGATGAATTTAACCTAGAAGATACAAAGCTGAAGATACTGGTAGCCTTATTCCCTAAATCAAGCACTCAGCACTCCCTGGAACCAGAAACCAAAAGAACCCAGAAAACCTCTTGTTTTAAATTCAAACAGGAAAGTGCACTCTACTATTTGTCATAGATAAAGGACAAGTCCTTAACTTTTGTACTTCTTTTACTGGACTGCACATTACTCATATCTTATTATATACTTTACAGGATTCAGTATATTAAGATGCATGAAATAGCAGATAAGATAATGGAATAGTTTGATTATTTCCTGAAAATGTTCTTGGATATCTCAACTGTTGTTGGAACCAAAAAACAGTGAATGGCAATCATAGGCCAAGTGAGAACAGCTAGATTTATGGGACTATTGTCTCAGATAATGGAATATTGTTGGTTCTAGAAATTCCAAGAGTTCAGTATATATTGATGACATAAAAACAATTTAAATAAAATCTTCTCAAAAAGAAGTTCATTTAAAAAATACTTTAATTTTTCATTATTTTTTTGTTGGGGGGGTTCAGATAAAGTCTTGCTATCCTCCTGCCTCACCCTGACTCCCAAGTTCTGGGGGACAGAGGCATGGACCATCACAACTGGCAGACTTTGTTATCAAATAACTGTCAAAATTTAAATTGTCAAAAGAATAAAATCCAAAAGAACCTATCAAAAAGACTTTCTGTTTGAATTGCTCTGTGTAAAAAAGTAACTTCTGATGTCACGTTTCTTTTTGATTATAAATTCCACGAAGTGATGTTAATTAGCAAAAAGATATTACTGGACTACAAATTAACAGGGTGAAAAAACTCTTAAAAATTCTGAACCAAGGCTCAGTGGTTAAAACACAAGTACAAGTCCCACAAGTACAAATTTGGGGACTGGAGTTCAGCTCCCTAGGACCCATGTAAATGCCAGGTGACCACGGTGGCTTGCCTGGAAGTCCAGTGCTTGTCAGACAGAGTCAACTGAGAGAAACCTGCTGCAAAGAATGGGGTGGAGAGTGACTGAGGGAAAACTCCTGACATCAACCCAGGCCTCCATTTGCCCCTACCACATACATGTACCACATACATAGAAGGCATATGCTCACACATCTCTCTAAAACACACACGCGCGCGCACACACACACACACACCCTCTGTGGCTTAATAGTAAAAGGGAAAAGAAGACAAGCACAGTTAGTCTTCACTATTCACTGGTTCTCCCTTTGTGGATTTGCCTACCCCCAAACAATTTGCAACCCCTCAAACAATACTGGAAGCACTTTTACAGTCTGTCATAAACATGCTTAAGCACAAAACTGTAACAAGTTTGAGTTGTCACTTGACTTTACGTTTCTAAAGTTTAGATATACCCAATTATGATAACACTTTTTAAGTTGTAATTTTAGTTTTCTACCCAGTACCTTTGTGAATAAGGTCAGTACAGGCAGCGCTGTGTTAGAGCCAGAGAGATTTCGCAAGAGTCCTAAAGAGGATTTGGCAATATGCAGGCTATTTCCTTGAAACCAGCGCATTTTAATTCTGCCAAAAGAAAAATAAGCCAATAAACTTAATGCACCATCGACTCTGCTCTTTAGAATACAAGCAGTAACTTACAAGCTTATGACTGATATTTGAAAGTTTCAGAATTGTATCTTGGAGTCCAGGAGTGTCAGAGAGGCCCAGATGTTTGGCACTTGTCCACAATAAATTCACTGTACTCCAGGCAAAATAGAACTTAGAATTAAACCAAACCAAACCACAAAAACAAAAACAAAAACAAAAATAAACTCAGAAAACCCCAAACTCTATTTATGGATTCGTTTTATACCTAATCACTTTGTTTCTGTAAGCCAATTTCCTGACTTTGTTAGTTTGAATATGAAATTAAATTTCAACTGCAGATGTTGCTAGCATCTTGATGACTCCCTAAAAATGGAAGTGTCCTGAGATGGTTTTTAGTCATACGGATGGCTTACTCTTATTGGTATGCACCCAACACCACCCTCCCTTCCATGGTAAAAGAAATAGTAAGCAAATGGCACACCTGACAGTGCAAGCCATCTCCAAGGAGATCTCTCTCCCACACTGGAAGAAATGGAGAAGCTCAAAGCTGCAGGTAGACAAACCGTAAGAGAGAATCAGTCTGAGTTAACTTGTCAAGAAAAAAAAGTCTATTCAACCCCTTAAGAAGTGCTTGAAAAGAAGAGTGCCATGATTTTCAAAAGCTTCATACACAAACGCACTGGTGTTTTTACTGGAGAGACTCGGGAAGGAACAGTTTAATAGCAGCATGTCAAACACTGGGCTTTGAAGCTCCCTCATTCTGCTACTCTGCTTGACTAAGACACCCTATTATTCCTAGTCGCTCCTGCAGCTTTGTCTAATTTATAGGTGGTACAATTTCACGTGTAAAACATGTGTAAACCACTACTCCCAAGATGAACTTTCCTGGGATTGTTGTTTTTTAATTTCACTTTACCTCTCCAACTTTGCCTACCACTTTCTCCTCCTGTATGTTGGCACGTGACACTGTGAAAAGTCTCCACCTAATCCTTGAATGCCCAGAGACCACCTCTTCACCAGTAGCACTGCACTTGCTCTCTTTCTCCTTATGAAGAACACACAGCTTCTCCTTAGTTTGCTCTAGGACTCACATCATCTACATGAAGAGTCTACCGACCACCTTACCAACGCTGGCCAGCCAGTAAGTCCCCATCCTCATATCCATAATATCTTTGTGAATCAGCCTGATGCATAACCTTATTATACATGTTTCTATTTCAGGATGCCCCATACTACTTACAATTTATGTCCCTTCATCAGTGCAGCTCTATTAGAACAGGTATTGTTCACACCAGTATTTCTCAGTATACACAAGCAATGTGCATGCAATAGGTACTTAAATATTTGCTTGAGTGTTAAAATACTAAAGTGACCCTGCCCTCCTACTGCACTCTCACCTGTGCTCAATTACTCAGCGTGGACAGCAGTCTTTCTTTAGGCCTGTCTCTAAACACAAGCTACTTGCTGCTCTTCAGGTGTCTACTGACTTTGGACTGAGGCGCCGCAGTTGGTGCTGCCGCCACTTCATATCCCCTGTGCCCTACTTCACAGAGCATGGCTTTATTAAGCGCGCCTCTTCTCTGCTCACTATAAATTACTCTTAAACTTATTTCCAACAGAATGAGAGACCTTTAGAAAAAACTACCAACCCACAGGACCAAAAGCCCAGACACTGATCAATGGAAGCAAGGATCTCTTCTTTACTCATAAGCCTCTACCCTTCCACTTGTACCCAGATTTTCCTGCTAACTAACTGACCTGGCAATTTAAGAAGAAGGAATGTAATATAAACTCTGCAGGAAACTGCTATTTAGAAATATAAACAATGACAAAATATTCTGTGAGTCTCTCTAGTAAGTGTAAAGCCTTGGCAGCTACAATTTCTGTGAATTCAACAGAACCAAACTCCAAAAGGTGAATGTGGCTGAAGATACAGCTTTGACTAACTACATAGGACGTAAATGAAGGAGAAAACTGAATGTTAAAGGCAAGTATTTATTCACTCCATATTTCTAGGCATAGGCAATTGACCTAACATATAATGGGTAGGTAGACATTTCTGAATCATTGGATTTGGAAGAACTCTGTCACCAGTGACACTCTCTTGTAAAATAAGATAGTATTAAAGAAGCTGTATGGAGAAGATGCAAATGTAAAAATAAGCTATTTATAAAAAATAGTAGAGATATAGTCCTTGAAAATGGGAAGGATGAGGCCTTCTATAGCAGTGTACCAAGACTATAACCAGGACGGTGAACTGCCGAAGATTTATGGATGTTTGGTTGGGAAGGAAAGGAAAACATATTACTAGCTGACTTGAGACTGAGGTGTTAAGGTTTTAAAAGAAATTCACATCCACAACAGAAAACAGGCTTCAGAACTTTCATCATGACAAAACACAGCATGTGGTCTTGGCTGCACCCACGACAAATAAAGCCTGTCATGGTAAACAGAGCTGCCATTCATTGCAGATTTGCTTGAATATTTGGCCAATAACCAGAGAGCTAAGCAGCGTCTTCACTGATGCTACAGCCTCTTTGCTTACAACTATTGCTGGTTTCTACTCTCAGTTTCTGCTTTCTCACACATTTTTAATTACTTAAACCTGACACGTTTATTTGCTGAAAAAGACATCAATGCTACGCAGTTTATAACTTGCGTATTTTTAATGGCCTCAGGTATATGCATTTTTACTATATTGTTCAATTAACTTATTTCTTTTACAGTAGTATGTTATAAATTCATATCGGAGTTTGATGAAAAGAAAAAGCTCCTTATTCTTCACCTAGACAAGATATTAAAGCTAAAATTCCTTAATTCTTGAAGTTCACTTATGGCTGTAAAAATTAAATGAGAAATGTTCCCACTCCAGTGGGAACACTTTAATACTCTTCTGAGTTCATTTTACTAACTCTGTAAACCCTAACACCATTGCTGTCAAAGTCACATTCACCAAATTATGTCTTCTTGAAGTAAAATCCTTATGTGGGCTACTCTATCAATGTGACATTTTCATTAGTTCGATTATTTTTGAACCATATCTTAGTACTATAAAAGAAAAAAACCCTGAAAAGTGGTCTCTGCCTGTTAGCTCCCAATCATGAGCTGACAAAATTACCTCCCCAAACCCCTGAACTGAAACTGAACCTAGGGACACACAAACACTAGGCAAAAGCTCAAAGAGTTTCACTAGATAGCCTAGTGTTCTTGAACTCACTCTGCAGTCCAGGTTGGCAGTGAACCTGCACGCCTCCTGCTTCAGCCTTCTGAGTAGCTGAGATTAGAAACCTGCACCATTAAGGCCATACTGACAATATTGTTTTAAAATTATATCACTTTAGTCATGAAGTAAGTATTCCTATTATACAGACAGATACAATTTTATCCTTTGTATTTTGTTATATGTCTCTGTGACAAGAACACAAAGAACTGCACTCATAATATCAAAGAAGCACAATTGGGTCACCTTTGTCACAGACTAGAAGAAAGTAGAAAAAGCATGAAACTGGATTTAGAATGTGCTTAGAAAATTCTGAAGCCTAACAATAAAGACGGTGACTCCTGCTGTTTCAAGTCCAGTGCTACACAGAGGCATGAATCCCCGGAAAGAGAAAGGGAAACTGGCCTCCCAAGGCAACAGAGGCAGACTTCATTGGTCTTTATGGCAGAATCAAATACAACATGGGGGAGGGGGCAGGGAGGACTGATTGGACCAATTCAGCCTTCCTTGAAGCAAGATAGAGAAGAGAACTTAACTTTATAGTATTTCCCTGAGATGCACTGAAGGGCACACCATGAAAGCAACTGATTGTAGTATAGGAAGATGCTATGGTTGTTTGAGCTTTTATTAAGGATTATTCATTTCAGCATGACGAGCTCCCCAGGCTTTGGCTGCACATCACTTATGTGGGGCTCCTGGATCTTTCAAACACTGTGTGCATCTGATTAGAAGGGAAACAACATTGTTCTTGCTTGAGTAGAGAAACTGACCTTCACTGACCAGAATTTTATTCATACAAAGAGTCCTCTGGCACACTAGAGCTCTAAGCCCACATAATCATCCATCAGCAAGCTGCAGTGTTAGTTCATGAGCGAAGTCAAGAAGTCTATATAAGCCCAGGTACTGCCTTGGTTATTAGCAGATAATGTTGGAGCTTCTGCACAAGACTATAATGTAAATTTAATGCTGAGCTAACATTAACCAAACACTATTATCATAGCTCTTGCTGAACCTGTGTTCTATAAAGAGAGCTCGAGGCCTGTGTTTAGTCATTTGTGCCATGTGAGAAGTTAAATGCTCCATTTCATATACATTACCGTCTAGGTGTAACATTCCTATTTTTACCCAAATGAAAAGAAACACACATTCTTCTTTTGAGAAGAACCCCCATCTTTTAGGATGCTGAAAGCTTTGTAATGAGGTGGTGAGGTGAGGACTAAGGTCACTGCATTCTACTTAACATAGGGAAATAGGGACAGATGATGTTTTCTTGGCACTCCTCTTTGAGTTTGCAACCGGCTGTATTTGTACCTCACTCCTTTCGGAACAAATGGGAACCTAACTTAAGATCTTGGATACAAGAATAGGAGAGAAGGAAGGGCACTTGTGCAGCTGGAAGTGATGAGGAACAGCACCATACACGGACAAATCCTAACCATCTCAGTAAACAGATACTCCAAGGGGTTAAGGTAGAATACAGAGTGCAGGAGGTGAAGCCTTAATTTACTAATGTGGGTGCTGTTCCAGGGCTTCAGCCCCACAGTCCTGCTACCTGGCCTGGGGACTAAGAAAGTGGTACCAAATCAGACAGGATGTTACAGCAATGTTCCTGACACCTACATGGTGGCCACTGCCCAGCACGCTGCCCAGCTTTACTCTGACTATGCAGTTTGAGCTGCTGGCTTGCTTGCCAGGTTCCCATGGGTCTGGGGCATTTGTCTCTGACATGCTTGTGCCAGGGGAACACTACGCATTCACTCAGACTTCATCTGCTCTCTATGCATTCACTCAAGGCTTCCTTGGCTCCCCAGAGATCATGGAATAGAGATCCGGATATCTGGATTCTGTGTTCAGACTCCATCGATGCTATATTCAATTGCATTTACACATAATCAGTCTGCAAGAACTTTTTGAAAAGAATTTGTCTACACAGCAAGATTACAATTTTATTAAAATTATAATTTACATACCTGCCATTTAATGCATGAACACTCTAATTCTCAGTAAAATTAAGCCATTACATTTTCCCTCATATATCCTAGATACAAGTATCCTTATGTGTCTAGATCGAGTTTGTGTATTCAGAAGGGTGATTGTTTCCCCAAGACAGGATTTCTCTGTGTAACAGAACCCTGGCTGTCCTGGTCTTGCTTTGTAGACCAGGCTAGCCTCAAGTTCACAGAGATCCGCCTGTCTCTGCCTCCTAACTGCTGGGATTAAAGGCACGTGCCCACTACGCTGGGCTCAGAAGGGTGATTCTTAATTGAGATAAAAGTTCTATCATGCTTTATAGTATTAGCAAACTAATGACCATTTGCTCATTAGTTTCACAGTGGCAAGGACGGAAATGGTTGAAAGTAAATAAGATAATCCCAGCAACAGGAAGCAGAGGTAGGAGGATCTCTGAGAGTACAGGCTAGCCTGGTATACAGAGTGAGCTCCAGTACAGCCAGGGTTACTGAGAAAACCTGTCTGAACACTACCACCACCACCTCCTCCCTGCCAAAAAAAAAAAGAAAGAAAGTAAATAAGACATGATCCTATTCATGAAGAGTTTAAAATATGGTCGGAATATTAGCATGCACTGACAGGTAAACAAGAAAGACAGGGGGTATAAGAACAGGGGTGTAGAAAATATTGCAAGAGAAAGGGACAAATGAGTCCCATGGGCTAAGACTGGAGACGGTGTAACAAGAGAAGGACTTCAAATCATTTCGGATTAGTGGACAGCTACTAAAAGACAGCCTTGACCAGTTCCTGCCTAATTTAACAACTTAAAATGTGTTTTTTTAGTATAGACAGAGATAGTTAATGAGGGGAAAAGAGTGGAGACAAAAGTTAACTCTTAAAGGGAACAAAAACTTAAAAAGTTGTGTAAGTCAGAACAGAAATTAGAACCAATCCCAGTTATTGTTATAGACTAATTTTAAGAGGCATCTTATAAATAATGACAATGATGGGGGAGGGCTAGAACCTTGCTTTTATTGACCCCAGACAGAAGACTTACATCCTTAGAAACAGTGGTTTCAGAAGTGAGAAACTACGGGACTGAAAAATACTTCAGATGCAGCTCAACATTTCAGACTGTGAGTACAATTTAAACAAAACAGCACTGTGTCTATGCAAGACTAGACAGCACATTCTTAGGCATAAGGTCATGCTTAATTCACTCAGAAATTTTCAGAAAATTACAAACCAAGATACCCAATCTGAGCTTTTCAAGAATCATTTTTCCATTGAGAGATTTTAAACAAAGGGTAACCCCTTTCCAATGAGCCTTTCTCTGGACTTGTCTTTATTTTCATGGATGGAAAAAGTAGTCATTACTATAATACTAATGATTTCCTCAAACCCTGTATATCAGAACAGAAGCCCCCTAAGGAAAGTGTTAAGTTGGGATTATTGATCATCTTTAAAGACAAAACTTGTCCTAAGCAGTTTGTAATAGACTTGCTGGAGAGATCAAAATACTTTAAATAAACACACTTCATACTCAAACTTATTAATCAGGAGAATTACACATAAATAGTTCGTTTAGAGCTACAGGTTCATCTTCATGTAGAGTTTACACTGGAATTCTGTATGTTTGAATTCTCTCAATGCATTTTGTGTGTGTGCGTGTGTGTGTGTGTGTGTGTGAAGATTTTACAAATACAGAACTTAAAGAGAAATCCAACTGTCACACACAAGTTCTAAGACACAGGAAAAATCTTCATTTCTTTGAGCCTTAGTTTTGCCAACTGTGAAGTGGAAAGTCTACTACTTGTCCTGACCTCTCATTTTCCAGAGACTCAAGAGAAGCATGCTCACAAGCTTTAGGTCTCAAATGTCCTTGTTACCCAAGAAAGAACAATCCCATACTAAAGAAAGGGCACAGGTATGGCCCATGCCTGCACAAGGCCTTGAACAAGTTTCTGTCTTCTAAAGCTGAAAATATGCAGCTCTGTAAAGAAGACCAGAATTATCTTTGAGATACATGCACAAGTGTAAATATACTTGCTTACTGTCAACTGTTTGTTTCGTTTTGTTTCTCTCCCACTCTTTAGTTAGAACTGGGAAGCAGTGGCTTCTGAAAGCAATGAGCTGGGAAATGGGGTAGCTGATACCAGAGTGGCCCGGCACTCATCTGGAAACTGTTTAATCATGGGAGTTGGATATACTATTAGACATACACAATGTGTTATTTTAAATGACATATCCTCTTTGTCCTGGCATTCCTCCCCACGTGCAGGAGCACTGCCACCCTTGCCTTGGCCTGTGGGGAGCTGACAGATGTGCAGCCGGAAAAGAATCTTCAGTGCACGCAAGAGTGTTTTAGAACCTTTAGAACTTTGTGGTCACTCTTTCCAGATCATTACTTCAGAGGAGTCTACTTAGTAAAGGGATTGGTGCATGTGACAACACCAAAGAAAGGTTTCCATGAAAACATCCAGCTGAGAAAAATAAAACAATGCTAAACAAGAAAACTCATAGCACGTGCTTCATGGTACTAGGAGTCCAGAGGGAATTCTGGACCAATTAACACAATGGGTCTGCACATGCAGCCCTCCTCCTTCTATCTCAACCCCAAAGATACTGACTCAGCAACTGGCCTAGAGCCAGAGCAGCACAGTCATTCAGGGTGTGCAAAAATGTTTGTCTCAATTATGACATAATGGCTGCATATTCATTCCTGAAAGCAAGAAAACCTAAATAATGTGGTTAGCTTATATTGGACATAAGGGCTTAACAGAGTTTAAAAACCAATTTGAAAATTCCATCCTCCCATAAAAATAGCATTAAGATTGAGGGCAAAGCCATCTAGTTCAAGGAATGGGAACAAAATGCATAAGGAATTATGCAGACTCCTTTTGACATTATCCTTCTTAGCCAACATGACCTAGTTCCTCTGATATTTAATACTGACTCAGAAAGAAGACAATTTCATTAAAAACATTTTAGTCACATTATGGCAGGAAAGTAATACCAGTTTCATTGCTAAAAACAAGTTTACAATTCAAAATGTCTTCCATTTATCACTAATATTCTATTCATTTCCAATTTATCTTTTCAAAGATGACCACCCAAGACCTGCAAGGAATTTTGTTTCAAGTCCAATAATTCATTGGTCTTCCAATAGCAATCAGTCATAAGCCTGTTCAGCACAGAGTCTAATTTGAATGTTGAGAACTATTTACTGTGTGACCAGGCCCTTGCAACTCTGAGTTGTGCTAAGATTCTACGATTGCCTGAATCTTATTTGTTTTTTGTTTGTTTGTTTGTTTCACAGATATTAACAGAATATTTTGATATTTTGGAACTAGAAAGTAACTTTAGATAAGAAAACTATGTTTAATTCTTTTATAGATTATATTTTTGTTTATGCTTACTTTTTCCTTGAGCAAGGGATGTTTTGTTTAAGGCTATTTTAAGGCTCATGAAAAGAGAAAAGGACTGAGTTTCAGATAGAATATTCTCTTACTATGAAACAGGGCTCTGATCTCTAAATCTAACAACATTCACATTAGTTTCTATTTGAACATAAAGACCTTTTTTCCATATTTCAGATGGCCTCAGCTGGCTTTCTATTAAGTAATATATTGTTCTTTCTCTTAGCTTACTGGAAACATATATATTAATAAGTAAACATCAAATAATTCAATGTCATGCCCTTTCCTCCTGACTGAACTAAAACCCACCTTCCGATCATTTCATTATTAGTATGGGAATGCACTGGAACAGTAAGAGGAAGTTTGTTACAGCTGTAACATTCTGGGTTTGGTACAATCAAGTTAACAGAAGGAAGCACTGTTAGCTCACACTGTCCTACTCTATCTAGATATAATTTAAATATATTATTAGTATATCAATATTATATGCTATAGAATATTAACATATAATAATCAATATATATCATATTAAGCTGTATTTTAAAATATATATTACATTAAAAAATAAATTTAAAAAAAGTTGGGACCTTTGAACTCTACCAGCATGTTGTTAGTAAAAGAGGAAAAACAAAACAAAACATAAAAACAAAACCAAACAAACAAAAAACCCTGTGAATTTTCTTCACTATTATTTGAGTAATTTAGTTTAAAATAGTAACATGACTTGAGACAGGATCAAACCAAGATGCTGGTAGCCTGGGTAAGTTAGTAATTTAGCACCCTTTCATAGATTTGCTTCAATTATTTGCTGAACAGATACCTGGGTGAAGGCCTAAGCATGCTAAATCTGGAAGGAGTACACATACAGAGAGATGTTGGGCCTTCCAGCCCATGTACTCAACTCAACACAACAAATGCTTTGCTTAGAAGGCAGATTGGCAACGATCTGTGGATTTTCAAAGATACCCTTCCCTGGTCCAAGCTGTTAATCAACGCATTTCTTCTAACTGCACTCAGTCACTCCCTGGATGGTGATTCTTGTTTTTCTTCTTTCCTCTCTGCTGCTTCCCCGGAGATGTTTTCATATTCTTTATGGGTGTAGCCTTCCTTCAGGGGTACTGCCTTATCAAATCTATAGCACGAACTGAGTGTATGCAGTTTTTCAGGTACTATAAACGTAAAAGTGAGCATGACACTGCCGTTGCCCTTAAGGAGCCTGGGACCGAGGACGGCTGACAGCACAACAGCACAGTGATGAAGTCATTCCTGAGCGCCACTGTCGTCGTGTGTTGGATGCCCTTTGAGCAGGTTCAACTGTTGGGACACTCCATCCACAATATGGCAATGGCAAGGTAACAGAACCTTTAAGAAGTGGACCTAGAAGATACTTGATCATGGAATATTATGGCAAATAAGGGGGGGGGCGATTAACGTTGTTCTTTTCTGCACATGGTTGGTTCCCTTTCTGGTATCCATGTGTGATGGGCCATTGTCGGGGAACACTTGTCAATACTTCAGCATCAATGGATTTGCATCTTACAGACTGTAGAATCAGAAGCCAAACTCTGATACTTTCTAAAAACAGCAGACATTTAAAATTTTTCTCACATCACTGGGAAGTTAAGTCTTGCATAAGAACCAGAAAAAGAAGAATAGAGTCTTTATGCTTCCTGATCCCTGTGCCTACCTGTACAGGAATGGGATCTGGGGACATGCAGCCTATGTTAATCAGGCACAGCTTCTCATTTTACGCATTTCCCCTGAATGGCTAGCACTTGCTAAATATACAAAGAAAGATTTGTAGACACTCACTTGATTCTGCTACCTGTATAGCCGCAAATACCTGATCCAGGCAGTATCCTCCTTCAAAACAACTGCAAACAGGAAGAAAAATCTCACTCAGGAACTATTTCAGCCGGCTTTTGGTTTCTTCTGATATTCCCTGAATAAAGCAGCACAAAAAATTAGATTTACAATAAGGAACATAAAAAACCTGCATTACTTCATACCATATTACTTCAGTGCCTTACTATGTTTGAAGTCCCAAGCATGAACATTAGTAACTAAATATATTGGCCCGCTAGAATACATACAAAGTAAGAAATGCAAAAACCTTAATTAAAACAAACTTATTTTGAAGGCATCTCTCCATAGTGCCTCTGGGTGCAGTGTCCTTGTGAGTAAATACAGCCAGGTAACTGGAACAAAATATAAACACAGCTCAATAAATTCTCCAGTTAGAAAAATATCCCATTCCTATGACTCACCTGCCAATAGCCTGTCTAAATAAAACTACATAGCTACATATTCCTCTAGCAAGAGACAAAAATTATTGATCCTTTTCTGGTAGGTAGCTTCAAGTGGGCCATAGTCAACAGGGAGGCAAACCTGGAGCCTGCTTAAAGCAGCCCACAAATTTTAATTTTTACAGCTGGGCTTTTCTGGTTCCAGGCAATTCCTCAGTACAGCAGCACCCAGGATTAGGTTTCAACATCTCACATAGAACCATGATTAGTTCTGCCTCATCCCAGCAAAACAATCACTCAGCATTTTCCAGGATGGACTTGTTTCAATACCTCTGCTGCTGCTGGTGGTTTGTTTGTTGAAACAAGATCTGACTATGTCTTGAGGGCTGGTCCGGAACTTGAGATCTGCTAGCCTGGGATTAGAGGTAGGCACCAGCACCATGTGGTCTCCCTTGTATTTTATCCTCTGTTTACCTATTATACACTTTATGCATACACCTCTAAATATTGGTAGAGGGCATCATGTGCACTCTTAATTAGCTATTCCACAAAATATTACTAAATGAGATCACTAAGGCCTCTAAGAGCCATCTCTACAGAGACAGCTGGCGCAACGTTAACCAAGCAACGGTAGTTACAGAAGCCCATATTAGGCTGAGAAACTACTAGTTTTGGGATATAACAAATTCTGTGCAGCATCCCTGTATTTAAAAAAATGAGAATCTTCGGATCATGCTAGACCTCCCAGGTTTGGTGGTGTTTTTTTAGAGCACTAAAATAGTTTCAGATATACATAATTAATAAGGATAAAGATTAGTCAAGCAAAAACCCACTTAAAGAGAGCCTTGGAAACAATCGGATACCTATTCACACTAGCAGCAACCATCAGAGACTTTTCTACCGTTGGACTTATTAAAAATTGTTTTAGTTGGTGTTTGTCAGGGGCGAGTGACAGGGCTAAGTACTTGTTGAGAACCGTGAGGTCTGATTTGTTCTTTTATTGTCAACAGGCCCAGAGGGCTGCTTCTACCCAATAAAGCAAAGATGGGGTCCAGACGGCCAGGTCCAGAGAGGCCCGGCACTCACAATGTTCCTTCCTGCACTTTCAACCTTTTCACCCCAATTAAAGGTCAACATGGCCGCTCAAAAACATTTATTTAAGAAGGCAGTCAACTCAGCAGGCTGTCAAGTGCGATATTGCCACTTCATAGGATTCAATTAAACCCGGGACCAGGGCATCTGTGAATCACTGGAAGAAGCATGAGCTGAGACATTTTCTGCTTTCTTCGAAAAGCTGTATTTTCCCTTCCGTCATTTATTCAGGTCCCAGAGCGCCATCACAAGCGCGCGTTTACAATCTCCCCCCAGTGGCGCTGGGATTTATAGCTCCCGGCTTAATTAAATCCCCGCTAACTGCAAGGGAAGCCTGCAGCACGCCGCAGTGCGGAGAGCTCGTGGCCTCTTCCTGCGGGCGCGAGCTAACACCGGGACGCCAGCAGCTCTCACGGCAGCGCCTGCACCACTACCCACCTCAGCCACAGGCAGCCGGGCCGCGGCTTCCGCTACCCACCTCAGCCACAGGCAGCCGGGCCGCGGCTTCCGCCCGCCGCACTTCCGCCGCGCACCGCACTTCCGGCCCGGGGGCGCCGCCCTGCCGCCCGGGTCCTCTCTGGCCCAGGGTGGGCGGTGCCTGCGTCGTAGTGCCCGAAAGGACAGCCCAGCTAAAATGTGTTGAAAGGAAAGAAAAGGGGCAACATTTTGAGACTGGCCATTTTAACCTCTCCCTGTGTGTGTTCATTTACTTATTAAGGCAGTACTTACTGTCTTCCTCCTCCTTTGGGTTGGGGTTGAACTGGGTTATAAGGAACAGGATGAGCAAATCGGGGAGCAGTACCTCCCTACGTTTACAATCTTAAAATCTTGTAGGCAAGGCAGACATGGGGAAAATATTCTTTAAATATGTTACCCATTTATTTAGCTAAGCGTTTTGAAGGGAAGGGACTTTGTGAAAAGGTAGAGTCAGCTAGTTAGAGAAGCAGCTTTTGTGCTGCCATCTGACAGACTTAAGGACAGGGACAGAACTCCGTAGAATGAAGGAAGACAACTGACTGGTATAGCTAAAGCTTAAAGGGGTTGGGATTAGAGCGGTGAAAAAGAGGCATAGCAGTATAAATCCGGCAGGCCCTGCAGCCGAACAGGCTTGAGCTAAGGGCAGCTGGAATATTTTCTGATTGTGCCCCTCTGCAGAAAGGGGAATAATTGTTACTGTTCTCTAAAAGGATCTCTCAGCGTTGGGAAGATAGTGACTTAGTATGGGTGGGGCAAACAAGGGACATGAGAAGGTGACTAAGTCGTGTAGGCTCCAGGTGTGGCGATATTGTAAGTAATAAGAAAATGATGGGGAATAATTATAATAATGCTCGAATTAAATTTCTTGTTTGTGCACCCAAAGCTTGGTACTCATTAGCATATTTGATCCTGCGAACAGTCTTATGAAGTACCATTTTACAGATGATGAAATGGAGGCTTAAATCACTTGCTCATATCCTCACAGAGAGAAACTAGCACATTGGAATTTGATTTCAGCTGCCAGTAACT
Source organism: Pachyuromys duprasi (assembly GCA_028658305.1). Classification (NCBI taxonomy): domain Eukaryota; kingdom Metazoa; phylum Chordata; class Mammalia; order Rodentia; family Muridae; genus Pachyuromys; species Pachyuromys duprasi. The sequence goes on from CM053764.1 coordinate 128,292,566, forward strand.
GTGGGCTCATCGCTGAACAAAAATCACTTTGTATTCAGTGCTTTAAAAAAGGTCAGTAATGAATCTCTTAAACAAACCATATTGATTATATGATATTGGTAGAGGACACAATTTGAAAGAAGAATTTTCAAGGTCATGGTTTATCACTTCAGCATTTGTTAGCAGATAAAGGAAGACTTGGGACCTTTAAATAGACTTTGATTTTTGTTGTTGATTTTGGTACATTCTGGTAAGTCCTAATCTTTTTGAGTAGGAAAATGCTACCCTATAACAATTACAAATAGAGTATTTCTTAAGAACTAATGTTGTGCCTAATTATAAGTATCTTGGTAGAGCATTTGTGGAGTGATAGAAAAGCTTCCTAGAAATTTAACTCCAGGTCAGCTTCCAAATTTCATTTCTATTTTGTGGGAAAATGAAGCTTCATATAGTCAGTTGGGTTTATGAAATCTGATTTTACAAACTGAAGATGAACGGTTTTCTCAAAGGTCACAATGAAAGATTTGCAGCGTTGGTTACAGGAAAATTTCCCCAACGAGACAAAAGTTCATTTCCAGAGTTTTTGTTTAATTAGGAAGATTTTTTGAGGAGTAGTTAATATAGTTTAAATGGTAGCACTAGACTTGGATCTATACAAACAGTTTCACTTGAGAGTACCAGTTCCCAGAAATCCCTTGAGATTCTGTTGTCAGAGCCCAGTCACAATAGCAATGTCTGTGTTAGGGCTTTTATTCCAGAACAGCTTGGCCTCTGGGCCCAAGCTTCCCACCTTCCTATGCCAAGCATAGGGCCTTTGTTTGAGAAGATTTCTGGAGTTTTAACAGGGAAAATTATTATCTTAAAAAAATTGGCCACAGCAAAATTATAAATATTTATTCAAGGGTAGCCAAGAAAAACACTGTGTGGGTGTCACTAAGGGCTTGATTTAGCATTCATTGAAAACAACTCTCCCCACTCAGTCTGAACTTATGAGAGCTGCTACAATGTGATGAATTCAGACACCATAGTGTATTCGTTGGTTACTTTAGCTAAATAATTTCAAAAGCAAAATTACAAATTTATTTTTTATAGAAAAAATATTAATAGGAGCTCTCCACAGCTTTTAGTATGTTTCAAATGGTGTGAAGGTAAGATTGAAGGTCTTTAGATAGCTCCGGGATGTGTTTTTTGTTGTTGTTGTGTTTTCTTGTTTTTTGTTTTTACTCAAATATTCTTTTCTTAGGCTTTTGACCTATGTATTCTAGTGTTTGTGCTGAGAACAGAAGTAGCAGTTTGTGTTCTGACTACTTTGGAACCTGAGACTACTTTAGACCTCAAGACTGTTCGCTCGGTGGTTGTGTCAGAGGCTTCAGCCTAACTCTAGGAAAAGCCTGCTTGAAAGGCCAGGTCTCTGTAACTCCTGAGATAATTCGTGTACTTTAGATGATACACTAATCTGTTCTTCCAGAAATGACTTGGAGTCAGGCCTTCCATTTGAGGACTCAAGAGGGCTAGATGTGTGAGTGTTGGAGGTGTGGTTTCACTTTTTCTCCTTGACTTTGCCTCTGAAAAGGCAGAAGTAAAGAAATGGCTGTTGGTATGAAAGTGTTTCTTTCAGAATGCTTAAAAAAATACTGTCTTGTCAGGGACTGATTGCCATGCCTGTCCTATTGAAGAGTAACCTGGATTTGTGCTGCTACTCAAAGAACATGGGAGCTGGACTTTGACTAGGAGGGACTATCAGTAATTGCCACAGTTGGGTGATATGAAGGTAGAAATATTCAGAAACCTGGGAGGAGTTCCCTGGTGTTTTTCTGGTCTTCATGATGAGCATATTTATCACTCTAGGTGCTGCCAGCTACAGGAAATGATATGAAAGGACCAGATATTAGATTATGTTTAAGGTCACTGAGGAAAACAGTGGCAACCTCCCAAAGAAAAGATGTGCTTCAGTATCTGGGATGTGTTGGATCATTGGATCACTGTTGGCTACCTCCACACCAACCATTGGAGGGGGAAGCAGAATTATAAGCCTGTTCTACTAGCAAAAAATGGACCTCAGAAGTAACGATAGATCTGGGGGAGGTTGTTGAGACTTGGGGAGAACAAGAGCTCCACAAAGACCAAACTGAGCAGGGCACAGGGGTCTTGTATGAGACGGTTTCTACAATCAAGGACCATGTGTGGATGTGGCCTGGAACCCCTGCACGGATGGGGCCCATGATAGCTAGGTGTAGGACTGAAGACCCTATTCAGGGAAACAGGGACTGTTTCAGTCATGATCTTGATGGCTGACTCTTTGACCCTCCCCCATACAAGCTGGAGAGTGACAGACTGGCTAGATCCTAGGGGAGGACATTGCAGCCAGCCCTGAGGAGTCAGGATAAGCTGGGGTTGGATGGAAGGGAAGGAGGTCCTCCCCTGTTGGTGGACTTGGAGGGGCTGGGGAGGAGGGAGATGAGGGAGGGAGTGGGAGGGTAGGAGGGACTGAGGGAGGGGGCTACGCCTGGGATTCAAAGTACCTAACCTGTGATTGAGATAAAAAT
>CM053764.1:128295590-128364958 GCA_028658305.1 Pachyuromys duprasi
GAACCCCCGCTCAGATGGGGCCCATGATAGCTCATTGTCGGACTGAAGACCCTAGTGAGGGAAACAGGGACTGTTTCAGTCATGATCTTGATGGCTGACTCTTTGACCCTCCCCCGCACAAGCCGGGGAGTGTCAGACTGGCTAGATCCCAGGGGAGGACATTGCAGCCAGCCCTGAGGAGACAGGATAAGCTGGGGTTGGATAGAAGGGGAGGAGGTCCTCTGCTGTTGGTGGACTTGGAGGGGGCAGGGAGGAGGGAGATGAGGGAGGGAGTGGGAGGGTGGGAGGGAATGAGGGAGGAGGCTACACCTGGGATGCAAAGTACCTAACCTGTGATTGATATAAAAATAAATAAATTAATTTAAAAAAAAAGACTTAACAAAAGAAGGGTAGGCTGGAAAAGTGTCGCATCCGCCTCAACCAGCAAGGAAAGACACACGAGCTCTTCTTCAAGCAATTTATTCAGGAGCCTTGAACAATCTTCTGCCTGGAGGAGAGCCTGTCCCAGGAATAAGTACCCCTGAGCCAGCCAACCCCGGGTAGCCATGTGGGAAGTGCGGATAGGTACACGCAAGAGAAGGGGATCATCAGACACAGCACAGCCAACTAAGGAGTTGTTTATCACAAGAGCACTCGCTGTCGGGGTGGCGGAAGGTGGAAACCGGTGCCATCTTTAAGGCACGACACACGCAGCCCTCCACAGAAATGAAGGCTTCTAATTAGTCAATTAAATGGCCATTGCTTTTTAAAGAGGAGAAATCATTAAAAAATTGTGCTACAGAAAAAATATTTTGATTATAATGGCCAAGGAAGTGTTTCCATCATTATTGTTATTTTTGTTGCCAAGGCTAAGTACAATCTTTAAAAAATCATGATATATAAACTTATAAAATGTAGCAATCAAATTCCAAAACTGGTTTTAAAGTAGTTTCAGTGTATTTTCAATAACTTACTTATTAAACAAATAAAAATGTAGTGAGCTCTAATTTGTAGGGAAGAAAACGGCTTGTAGGAAAGAAAAAAAATGAAGTTTACTAGTGAATTTTGACAAAACCTTTTACAAAATTGTTGGGTAGAATTTAGAAGTTTCATGATACATGAAGGTAGCCAATGTTACTTTTTCCCCCCTTTTCTAGTATTTGGATAGACTTATGTTAGCAAAGCATCTTTCTCAGTAACATGAAATCTGCAGCCATGAAATCTGCACTGCAATTTAAAACTCCTGAATCCCCAAAATACCAAGCCAAGATTTAAAAAAAATAAGGAAATAGTCTGTTGCATTCTTCTTAGTTCAGAAATTTCATCAGTGGCAGTATTTTTTTAGTGAGACCAGATTTTCTTTGTTCCTAATGGCACAATAGAGCAAAAACCATCTTAAAATATTTTGCTTCTATGTCATCTGCAGAGTTTTTCTCTTTTGAATGAGCTACAATGGTTGTGGTATGTTGTTTCAGTAGTGTGTGTGTGTGTGCGCTATATAGTATATAGCGTGCTATATCCCCAGACTTTACCTATTTTCTTCTTAATTTTGAAATAAAGTACCTTAAGTTATGTAGGTTGTCCTTGAACTCACTGTAGCTCAAGGACACAGCACAGTGAATCTGTCATTATCCTGCTTCAGCCTCCCAAACAGCTAGAAGCATAAGCCTGTCCTACCAGCCAGCCTTTCCACCTTCAAAGTGGCCTTGTGCGTCAACTCAGGCCTTCTGTGCTCTGCAATCTCGCACCCACCTGCCCTTCACTGTGAGGAGGGAAAGCCTTTGCGCAGTGGGTGGCACACTGAACCTTCCCAGGTAAGGAGCTGGACTCACAGGTCGTGAGTCACAAACCCTTCCTAGCCTAGGGCAGGGCAGGATGTTGTGACTGTCAGTTGGTGCTGAAGATGGCCTCTCCCCTTTCTGCCTTTCACATGGTGGGGCCTATGACTACATGCACCATTGATGTCCCTTTTATGTGTCCACAGTCACTCAAGTAAGACACCAGTCAGATTGAAACAAATGCTTGCTCTCTAGTGGCTTCATTTAAACGTGTGTGTGTGTGTGTGTGTGTGTGTGTGTGTAATTACCTCCTTAAAGGTCTTATTTCCAAATATTGTCACATTCTGAGTCCCTAAGGCATTACTTATTTAGTGGGGGTGGGGATAAATGTGCATACACATGTGTCACTGTGCATATATGAAAAAAACAGATTTTTCTGAAATTTGTTTTCTTCTATTTTGCTCTGAGGCAGGATCGCTTTTGTTGTTTATGTTACTATTATGCTGCATACTCCAAGCCCATGAGCTTCTGGCTGATCTTCTGTCTCCACCTCCTATCTCAACATAGGAGTGCTGGGGTTATAGATGAATGCCACTGTAATTCACTTCAATGCCAATTCTGGGAAATCAAACTCAGGACATCAGGCTTGCACGGCAGGTGCGTTTACCAATGAGCCATCTCCCCAGCCCAAAGTCAGAGGTTTAATATATGAATGCAGGCTTGCCACAATTCACCCACAGCTGAAACTGTGATTCCCATGTTAATGGTAACGATCTTCCAGTCTCCTGTGTGCCGTGAATGACGAGGGAAGGATTTCAACTGAAGTCTGTATTAACTTTCTGTTGCTGTGACAGACTACCTTGATCAAAGGCAAATTCAGAAGGAAAGAGTTTATTGGGGCTTACGGTGTCAGAGGGAGATTCTGTAGTGACAGGGAGGCATGGTACCGGGTATCTGAAGCAGGAAGCTGAAAGATGACACCATCAACCACAGACATGAAGTAAGGAGAGTGAATGAGAAGTAGGGCAAGGCTATAAACTCTCAAAGCCCATCTTCCAGTGGCACACTTCCTTCAGCTAGGCTCTACTTCATAACAGTTCTTTAACATCTCCAAACTGCACCATCAACTGGGAAGGAGGTACTAACATACCCAATCCTATGGGGGACATTTCTCAATCAAGCCACCACAAGTTCTGTTTGGCATGCAGGTCTGTTCTCATCACCTTAAGGCGCTGCAAAGATAGGCGGCTGACAACCATGGGAATTCATAGGTTATAGACATGTATAGAAAGGTGACTGCTTTGCTTAGAAGCCTGCTTTGACTTACACATAACAATCATAAGTCCTGTAGTTGTGGATCCATTTATGTTTGTTCTTTTTGTTACTACAGAAAAATCTCTTTAAGCAACAGAAAAATCTGTAATCCGCTCCTGCATAGGCCTATGCCTGCCCCGGCTAATTATTTAAGACACTGTTCAAAGAGGTGCCCCGAATTAATGGTATGCCTGGCCTGTGCCAAAACATGAGGCCAGCACCTTTAACAATTTGTGATCTGTACCTCCCCCTGAGGGGGGAGCAGCCTTACCAGGCCACAGAGGAAGACAATACAGCCACTCCTGATGAGACCTAATAGACTAGGATCAGAAGGAAGGAAAAGAAGACCTCCCCTATCAGTGGACTTGGAGAGGGTCATGCATGAAGAAGGGGGAGGAAGGAAGGGATTGGGAAGGGAGGGAGGAGAGAGCTACAGGGGGGATACAAAGTGAATAAAGTATAATTAATAAAAAAATTTTAAATGAAAATTATCTCTAAAATGATTAAAAAAAACAATTTGTGATCTGGTCTCCACACATCAGTGTCAGGCATGACTGCTGCCCCCACAGCTACCTACCTTCTTTTTTGAGGGGTAGAAGGAGGGGGTTCATGGAGGGTAATGAATCAATAAACATTCAGTCAGTTCCCTGGACTCTGTTGACATGCATGGCCAGTTTTCCCTCTCGATTAATTACACTTGTTTTTGCAGGAGGATTAATTCACTTTTCTGGAGAGTTTTTCTGGTTTTCTGTTTTTAAAAAAACAATTCAGCAATCCTCCTAGGTCAGCAGGAAATGAATCTGGTTCAGTAGGGCTGATCAAAATTTTCAAAATCAATGGCTTTTTGAAAAGAGCATGGTTACAAATAGAAGGGGACATAAATGTGTGTGGGTATAGATACGTGTAATATACATGAACATAAACAGAAATCTCTTATAATGATGGTGTTTCATAGTAAGGTATGCAGTATATGTGCTTTTCATGGTTGCCGCCTATTTCAAAAAGCCTACTAACTTAAACCTACAAGCAAATCAGATATTACACATTTCAGATAATAATATAGTAAAAAAAAAGGAGCAGATAATAGGAGACATATTCACAATTAGACTTAACTCTCTTCAAACAAAGAGCAACCCTCAGTTAATTAATGTTTGTCAAGAACTTTAAAATCATATAATTCAACAGCCTAGATGTTCCCACCTAAAGATAGGAAGACAAAGAAGTGGTGCTGGGAGCTTTCCTGGCTGGTTCGTGGCTTGTCTTCCTCAGTGATTCATCAGAGGGGAAAAGGGAAAGCACCATGCACACACAAAGTAGCTGAACTAAATTTCCTTAAAAGCTATTGCTGTCTCTTCCTCTCATTTTTCTTTATGAGTGAAGAGGGAATAATTCTTCTGAAAAGCATTTCACAGGAGCAGTACCATCAATTCTTAATTATTAACATCACAATTTGTTATTTATTGAGCATCAACAGTGCATTAGATGTCCACAACACAGATAGCTCCAAGTCTTAAATCAAGGTAGCTCACTTAAAAATATGGATCTTTAGCAATGCTGTTTTGAGCATTTGTGTGTGTGTTTGCGTGCACGTGTGCATATGTGTACAGTTGTACAGATGTACAGCCACACACAAATACACCCACACACAGAGACAAAGAGAGAGACACAGAGAGAGAGAGGACATTCTTTTTATGCCCAGTCAGGATGTAACAGTTTCCTCTTTTCTCTTGGAGAAGGACACCAGAAGAACATCCACAACAGGGCCTCATCCATACTAAGTGAAGGCTACCTCTGAGTTAGTTACAATTGCTGTCTTTTATTTATTGTTGCTTTTTTTTATTTTGAGATAGAATATCCCTAAGTTACATGGGCTGATCTTGAACTTACTCTGTAGCTCAGGCAGAAATTTGAGAAAGAACTCAGAAACCTTCTCTCCGTTCTGTGAGTTACAAAAGCTTGTTGGCCACAACTCTTTGTATGTTCACTAGTTTAACCACTATTTATTGCATGCCCTCTGGAGTCAAAGCCATGAAGTGCTTTTTCTGAGGAACATAATAATAATTAATATTTTATTGTGTCAAGGGCAGTTTCCAGTCCTTTTATGTATTGGTGTTGATTTTATTTCATGGAAGTTGTTGAATGTCTGCCAAGCAGCATGGACAGCTCAGTGGTTTCCAGGCATTTTTACAGCAATTCCAGAGACAGTACACCTCCATTTCACAGACAAGAAAACAAGGTTCAGAGTCACAAGGCCCGTCAATGCTGAGGCCAGGAGTGAAACTCAGGTTGTTCTGATCTTAAAGCGCGTGCTTTCTTTACTTGCACAGGAGACAGCTGAGAGATATACTGGGCCATCGCTGGGAGCCTTTATGTTCAGCATTGGAAGTCGCTTTGAAGAGCAACACTTTCCATAAACAATGCTTACTTTATTTAACATCAAGCCAGGAGTATTCAAATCTGCATGCCACACCTCATAACTCGCTTTCCCCAGGCAGCTGAGGGAGTCCTGGTTACAGTGGTTACAGCTCTGCCCTGTTGACCTTCATGTGATGTGTTTGCTGCAATCTTACTCTGAGGAGCTGCTGGGGAGTTCAACCCAGGTCTGGTGGGGAGGGTGGGGACAGCTAAGGCTACAGGATGTGTGAGAGATGGGAGCTGGATGTCCCTCTTGAGGTGGCCTTGTGGCTTTGTGTCTTGGTGAGCTGGGCTTTCCTGAAGCTCAAGGCTGCTCTCTTTTCAAATCCATCTAATCTCCAGCCGGATGGTGGCTTGGACAGAGATGTTAGTGAAAAAACAGACACAGATTTCTTGGAGGATTAAAAAGAAACCCTCCATTTTCCCGAATTTATGTTTAATGTTGCTCTTTTGTATCCACCCACATGCAGATCACAGACTTCTATGAGCTCACTTTAATGGAAACATAGCTCTTTCTGTTTAATCTAACTACAAGCCGATGTTGCTAATAACATGTATTCAAATACCAATGACCATTTCCAAAGTGCTTTCACAGGCATCACCTCATTGCTCATTTCAGCAAATTCTGGGGTAGATAATTTTCTTCCTTTTCCTGCTAAGGGACCAGAGGCTCACAGGGCTTATGACTTGCACAGAACCACTGACTCAGACAGTGGTAGAGGCATGGGGAATACATTTCATCTTAAGGTTGAAAAGGCTGAGGTCCTTTGGCCGCATCACATCTAGCTGCCTCCTCCATAACATCTCATATAGAAACTTGAAAATGCCAGGCTCCCAACTCACAGCTCATTTTCACTGAAAGACTAACATGCCTTTCTACTCTTCCCCAGGTATAGACTGTGAGTCAGAAGTCCCAGTTAAGAAGGCTGTCTTTTTTTCGCTGGGACAGCATTCAAGGACTGTAGCTAGCTGGCTGTGGGCCAGCTTTGTTGTTGAATAGGCTTAGTAGACAACAGCAGGTCTCTGGGCAGACCTGGCAGATCCCTATACTCTGTGTATCAAGGGTTGGGTATGATTTGCTTTGCAAGTGCTGGTGGATGCTTCCTATGGGAACTGTGCTGGTTGACAGGAAGACAGTTCTGCCTAAAGGCTCTGAGGTGCTGTGTGTCCCTGCCCCTTCACACCAGGCTGTCCAACAAGATCTGAATATCATTTCCATGATTCTTTCCCTGAGATCCCATACTTGGCACTCTGATGTCCCTCACACCCTTATTAGCAACATTGGGAGGATTTCCTCACTAAGTCAATCTATGAGAACCATCACCCCAAATTTGATTTTAGGGAAGCTGTCTTTAGAGAAAGGGTATAAAGGGAAGGATGTCAGAGATAGTTCCCCAAGTCACATGGGTCATTCTACTCTAATATTTATTTTCGTGCCTTCAGTTGCGTAGTTTCAATGTTTATTTGTTAATAGCTTAAGTCATTAAAAATTTTGAAGTTTCACAAATCTAAAATAAGATCGAGAACTCTAGCAAATGGAAGATGAAGATTAGAGGAGCATGAGTTCTAGGACAGCCTGAGCTAAATACCAACAAAGAGAGGAGGAGTAGGATGAAGAGAAAGGAGAGCACAGCTACTTCTTAGGACCATGGTAGGGATTTTTTTAAATTTTTTTCATTTTTATTTTATATTAATCACAGGTTATGTATTTGTATCCCAGCCGTAGCCCCCTCCCGCATTCCCTCCCTATCCCCTCTTCCCTCCCTCATCTCCTCCCTGCACCTTTCTAAGTCCACTGATAGGGGAGGACCTCCTCCCCTTCCATCCAACTCTAGCTTATCAGGTCTCTTCAGGGTTGGCTGCAATGTCCTCTTCTGTGGCCTAGCAAGGCTGCTCCTTCCTCGGGGGACAGGGAGGTCGAAGAGCTAGCCATTGATTTAATCAGATGAGGTGGTAAAGTGTTTAACAAGTATTCTTACCTATGTTGCTTGCAAAATTTTGCATGGAAATTTCTCTCATAGCCTACTGACAAACATTGCCAGTAGAATTAAAGTCACAGACTGATTCCACAGCAGTGCAACGTTGTACCTCTGTAAATTTCATAGACTTAGAGATAAATGCCGTTTACAGTCATGTAATCCAAATGTCTTGGGATTTAGCAGCTGCTGATTGCAAATGCAGTCACATCATACTAAACTCGAATGTCAATAGCAGCCAGCAAAACCCCCACCCAGTTGACTGGCTTCTTGTTGACTCGAGTCACAAACTGTTTTAAAAACTTTATTATTATTCTCATTTATTGCAATTTAGTAAATTTGTGTCCCAGCTGTAGCTCCCTTCCTAGTCTCCTCCCAGTCCCACCTTCCCTCTCTCTTCTACCCCTATGCCCTTTCCCTAGTCCACTGATAGGGGAGGCCCTCCTCTCCTCCACTCTGACCCTAGCCTATCAGGTCTCATCAGGACAGGCTGCTTTGTCTTCCTCTGTGGCCTGGTAAGGCTGCACCCCCCCACCCCCAACACACACACTGGGAGAGGTGATCAGAGAGCCTGCCACTGAGTTCATGCCAGAGAAAGCCCCTGCTTTCCTTACTAGGGAACCCACTTGGAGACTGAGTCTATGGGCTGCATGTGAGCCGGGGTTTTAGGTCCTTTCAATGCATGGTCCTTGGTTGGGGTATCATTCTCTTCAGGGCCCCCAAACTTTGGGCAGAGTGCAGGGAATTTTCTGAAAGAAGGAGGAGATAGAAAGACCTGGAGGGGACAGGAATCACAAACTTCTACAGAGATCCTTCTAAAGGCCGCTCCCACCACCTGAAATTATTCCTCACTGCTATTCACTGAGCCCAGATCTGTGACCATATGCCCCTTTGATTCCACGGAATGCTGATCTTAACCTGCCAGACTGTTCCTGCCAGACTGTTCCTACCATCGATACTGTTGAGCTACTGCCTAATGTCTTTATTAAAAAAAAAAAAATTAAAAAAAAAAAAAAAAGGAACAGCCCCACTGGTCAAGGCTTAAGATCCTCTTTGTTGCCTTTGTGAGGATGGAGAATCTTTCTTTTTCTATTCTTTCACATCCATCTATGATAGCTCCACCAGGTTGCTTGAGTTGTCAGTAGTTGCTAACAAGAGTTCTTAGCTGCAGGTACCAAAGCAAGGACTCCACAGATGGTGTGATGCTAAAACCCTTTCCTTGCTGCCTGTGTTTTGAATGTTTTCTAAAACTGGAAAGCCACTGGCTTTGTGCTGAATCAGGACTAGTTCCATCATGCTTCAGTGTCAGGGAGAATGATGACCGCCATATCTCATGGCTACCAAAGAAAGAGTGTCTCCTTCTATATCTGGAGAGTGTGCGCGTATGCATGTGTGTGTGTGTGTGTGTGTGTGTGTGTGTGTGTGTGTGTGTTGGATTTGGGAAAAGCAAAAAGGACCCATCTTACTTTATCAGAACCAGAATTTTAACACAATTTCAATCAATGCACCCTTTGCTGTCAGTCTCCTTGAGTGCTGGGAGTGTAGACACCTGCTACCACTCTGTAGCAGTCACCACCCTCTCCTCCAAATCAAACCCTGTTGCTGCATCTTATGGCCAGATAAAGCAATTACTATTTAATCCATGAGTGACTACAGCAGCTACAGCTTGGAAAGAAGCAGCATAATTTCTCTCTGAAGTAAATAGCCTTTTATTTAGCAAAGATGATGCCCCCAGGGGATGATTTGGAAGGAGCACCGAAACAGCAATAGCCAAACCAATCAGCATAAAAAGTAAACGAGGATCTTTTCTGGATGAGAAAGCAATGAAAGCTGTAGCAAGAAGCCGGAGAAACAAGAGAAAAGCCACACAGTGGAAGGCTGTCAGTTTGTGGGAACGCCACAGCCAAGACGTCACCAGTTGCCTGCCTAGGACGTTCAAAGACAAAGGATGTTTCTGTTCCCCATTCAGGGACTAACTCCATGCTGAAAGGTAGTGGCCTGCAGTGGGAGTGTTTTAAGGACAACGAGGAGAGAGTCTCTTTTCTAAATGTGAGGAACAGAACATGGAGCACATTGAGGAGCTATGGTATGATAGGGGCAGCAGACCTTTGGGCATTTGCAGCAATATTTGGGAGGAGAAAGGCAGCTCATCCTGTAATTCTTTCAGGATGAGATCTCACTGACACCCAAATGACAGATCTGTGTGAGCTGCTTTCTGCCCACCTCCGCTGTGTGAATCCTTACCCATGAGGTTGGTCTGAATCATAGCACTTTTAGTTTTTGGTTTTTTGTTGCAGTCATCCCCCACCAAGGATGTTCCTCAAAACCATGTAGATCCTTACAGGCAGTGGACAGGAGGGAGAAACAGTGTGTGTGATTGACATGGTGCGCATACCAACCCTGGATAAAAATTTCAGGTGGGAACCTAGCCAGGGGGAGCACAACTGATATCCCAGCACTTGGGAGGCAGAAGCAGGAGAAAGTGGGGGAGGAAAAGGGAAACAAAGGGAGATGGAGGGAAAGAGACAGGGTCTGTGATTCTAGATTGGTATGTAGCATACATCTGTATTACCAGCGCTCATGAAGCTGAGACAAGAAGACCTTGGATTCTAGGCCAGCCTGGGGAATGATAATGTAACCCCGGTACAAAAAAGCAAACAGAAAAAGACAAACAAAAAATTTAAGTTGGCAAGTAATCTTTCTTCAGCAAATACAGCCCATAAATTATCAACGCCCCAAAGGTGATTTAAAAACAAAGCTCCTTCCCCTCAGTTAAGATCCAACACAGATTGCATAGTGCAAACACACACATTTTAAAGTTCTTAAATGCAGCCTTTACCCAGCAAGTCCAGTTCATAGAATGTCAACACTTCAAAGTCATCTTAAAATCAAACGTTATCTCTCTCTGTGAAGCCTCTTCCCAGCAACGGGGAAGTGGTACAGACAGTGAGGTCTCCTCCTCAAACTTGGAATAGAGTAGGGAAAGAGAGAGTTAAAAGGAGGCTTTCTTACTTGATGGACCTGTCTTAGGTGGCTTTGTGGTCTGTGGCTCTGACAGGCGTTTGGTGTAGGCCTCTCTATTAGGGCTCCAAAGCCTACAGAGCTGGCAATGTCCTTAGCTACTGTTTACTAAGGCCTGCTTGTCTCTCTGGGAAATCTGATTTGGAAAGGGCAGAAAATGATCTATAGTATTTCTTTATTATGTAACCCATTTCTGCCTGTGGGAGATACTTTTTTTTTCCTTTTGACAAACTCTGAGAATGTAACTGGTCCAATAAAAGGTAGTCTCTGACTTATTCATCAGCTTAACTTAATTTTAATGTGGACTTACATGCACGCCTACATGCTTCCTAAACAGGAGTTGGGCACCACTTGAGACAAAGGCTTACATGACATCCCCCTGCCGTGAGGGAAGCAATTGTCACAGCAGAGTTCTCTTTTCATGCAGGATAGACTGTAGCCCCTTGGAATCGAGATGTCTATGTGTTCTGTGTAAGTAGAAGTGTAAGAGATAGCTCAGCAACTCATGTTATCAACTGAAGTGGTTTCATATTTCTGCATGCAAATATGTTACTACCACTTGGGTAGTAACATCTATTGAATGTCTGTTTTAGCTGAAATTCCCTCAGAAACACTGTCGCTTCTCCTTAGAATGTGACTCTCACTAGGGCAACCCCACCCCTCAGACATGAAGGTGTCTTCATTCCTACAGTACAATGGTGCTATGTTTTCTCTTTCATGGGAAGATTTCTTTCAAATGACAGTAAGTGGGTACCAGGGTAAGTGAGAAGGCTACTTACTCTGTAAACTGCCCAGTGAGCTTCTGGTAGAGGGTGTTGTTGGCCAGGTAATAGCTGAGATCCCCAGAGGCATAGAAATTACTGCCATCAAATCAGTGTCTCAATTGGGTTTTCAGTTTCACTGTGCGCATGCACCTACTGGATGTATTGACACAGCCCAAAGCTAAGGGAAGATTGAGGATGATTTGTTTAATTTGATTGATTGGACTGCAAAAGTGGGCCATTCAGCCTGTAAAATATCTAGGCTGGAATGATCTGTTATTGGCTGTTTACATTCATCAAACTAAGTAGATAATCAGCAAAACACTATTTGACTTTGTGACGTTCAAACAATAATTGTGGTTCATTCAAAGTCATGGCTTCAGTGGTCATGTCTGTGCAGAAGGTTTCAACATTTGTTTCTATCTCTAGCTGTGATTTTTTTCTAAACAGGCCATCTTATTTTTCAACAGTCATCGGGTGTCTTTAATAGCCTCTCCCACTCACATTTTCCCTCCAGAATAGCTTTTCCTCTAGTGCTCATTTGCCATCCCAATCAGCCTGGCTTCAGCTTGGGGGTCAACTCTGATGGTTCCCTCCTTCACTCCACTTCACAGACCACCAGATACCAAGTCCTGTCATTTTAATTTCAAAGTATCTTTGAAATTTTCCTCATCCTCTCTAATTCTCCTGTCATGCTATCCTATAACTTCATCAAGGCTCAGCCTACGATTACTACAAACACTGCGGTTGACCTTGGCATTCTAGTACTGCCTCATTCCAAACCCGCTTGCTCCTCTGCCCAACACAACACGTGCTGGAGAATTCTCGCTGGTGTAGGCTTCCTCCTGGTAGTCTCAGCATTGCAAGGCTTGACTTTAACTTGCTTTTCCACTTGAGCTCTGCTCACATCTCATGTATCCTACTGAACCATCTGGGTTTTGGTTATCTGCATTGACTCCTTTCCTTCCTATACTCACACCCCCTCCTCTGGCAACCCCATTCCAAAACTGTCCTATTCCTCACAAGGCAGTTAGCCACCATGTCCTGATAGCCTTCCTTTCGGCCTCTTACCAGGGAGAATCTTTCTCCAATCTATGCTCCACTGTACCTTAACTGATATGCTCTCTCCCCTCTAGATTGTAAGTTCATCAGGACAAGATTTATGTAGTCTTCTCTGTATTCTACAAGCTTCAAATAATTTGCATAGAATAATGATATTTTATTTTCTTGTTTCTCTTTAAAATTAATTTTTAAAGTTAGCATAAAATATAATGAGTTTCACTGTGTTGTTTCCATACATATATGTCACTATACTTTGTGGGTTACTTTTTTTTTATTCCTATTCTCTGCAGTAGCTGTTCTTAAAATAATTGTTGAATAAATGACTGCTTGTAAAGAATGCAGGCTTTCCAATATGGTTGTTTCTTCCCTTCTTGTTGGAGTATTTCTTATTTGATTATATAAGCTAATGTTATGAAAAATTTTCCTTCAAGAACATGGAATATACTCTTGTGGCTTTCTGTTCCCTGCTCATATTGTTCTTTTACCAATGTTTGTGGCAGAAATTATAAGGAGGAGAAAGGGAAGTCCTGGGAAACAGTTCACCGCAGAGGAAGTGAACATTAAAATTCTAGCTATAAATGGAAAATAATAGATCCTCTAAGAAGGACATTATAAAAGGCGGTAGTCTTCTGGGGCAGTTTCGTTTTTAAGAGGACTCTCTTTTTCAAAAGCAACATCTTAGATTATTTTAAAAGGAGAAACTGAACTTGTAGGAACTGTAGGATAACAAAGTCATTGAGAAATTTGGCCAGACTTTTCCTGGAGTTTTGTAACCTATTGGATTTCATGAGATTAGACAAGATAGATAAAAATGACTAGTGCCCTGGAGAGAAAGACTAATGGTGATGGATTACAGGAGTGTCAGTGACATAGCAGACCATTGTGCTCTACGGATATGAGTTCCCTCCCACTTCTACCTACCAGCCAAGAACATGAACACACAAGGCCAAACCAAAGCAGGCGACACTGGATGCAAAGAAAAATGAGAGGTGAATGAAAACTCAAGGACAGAGGCAGAATTTTCTTTGGGAATATTCATTGGAATAAAGTAAAATGAGCATTTAATGGTTTAGTGTCAAGTTCATATAAAGTCTGAAGTTATCAAAGTGTCCTACACCAATATTTCCCCAAGAGAGTTGAATTAGAGCCTTCCTGTGATGTAGTGTAATAGGTCATGGAGGGAGATGCACATAAAGAATGAATCTCAACACATTACTCTAACATATAGCAGCTGCTAGGTTAAAGGCCATTAGGTTAAAGGCCAAAAGTACACTGTATTGTTTTGAGACAGGTTTCCTTTATGTAGTCAAATATTTACACAGGCTCAAATATACTTCAGCCTAAAGGCTAGAACACGAACTCTACACAGTTTTCACTTGCTTCAAGAGGGGCTATTTTGAAGCTTTTTGAGATAGGGTCTTCCACTAGGCTGGAACTCATCTATTAGACTAGGCTGTCTAACCTGGTAGTTAAGGGAATTTGCCTGTCTGTGCCTTCCCGGAGCTGGGAGTATGAGTGAGTGTCACCATAGCAGGCATTTAGAAAATATTTTTTAAAACCCTATTCTTTGACAGTTTCATACATGCTTCCCTTACGTCCCTGCACATGCCTCAGTCTCTCCTTCATGTCTTCTCTCCTTCTCATTCTTTTGATATTTACTAAGTCTGATTAGTGCTACCTATGTGAGCAAGAGCAGTCTACTAGCAGCCACACCCCTGAATGAAAATGACTTTCCCTCTCCCAGAACCCATTGGTTGTGAATAGTTCCTCAGCTAGCAGTGGAGCTTCATGAGACCCGCTAAATAAATTCCAGACTGTCTTGATTTTGTGCAGGTGTTGTGCACATAACTCTAGGAGCTATGGGTTCATGAGTGCAATGGCCAGCATTTCACAGCATACCTCCTTAGGCCCCAGCTCTTACATTCTTTCCGGTCATTCTTCTGTGATATACTCTAAACCCTGGAATGATTGCTACAATCTATGGGTATAAACATAAATATTTATAAGGCGACTTAACAACATTCCTGTTTGGCAAAACAGCAGTAGTTAGTTCTTTGCTCTCATCTCAAGGGCCCAGGACCTCCTAGCCATGGGATTTGACCAGATTTACCATACCAGACATGAATTCCCTCCGATAGATCAGGTCTCAAGTTCAATCAGATAATCATTGTGTTATTTCCATAGCAATCATGCCACTATTACACATGTGGGTGCATTCTGTTTGGCAGGTCAGTATTGTTCAGGGTTCACTGCTCCATAAGCCCCTGGTCACATGTCTCCTTCAGTTGCCTGCGTAGCACCTTGGGCACAATGAAAGCTAGCCAGCATGGAGAAAGTTTTCAGGTCAGTTTCAGTTTGATTTATCTATGTACTAAAACCAAAGTGTGTTATGTCTTCAACAATAGAACTTTACCATCTAATTGTGATGGACAGTCAAAAGCAATGGCAAGAGTCTGCATTGGTTTGAGAGCCTCTGGGGCCTCATTGAACAAAAGTTCATAAAAGGCATCCCACACCTGATATTTTCACTTAACAATCTGTGTCTTCTGGGGTAAGCATTATCTATCCATGCAGGGTACCTTTGTTAAAACTCCTTTTGAAAAATTACATTTAAAATTATCTTGCAACTTAGAAGTTCCCATAAGACTTTTTCATATACCCTCAGTTTTGGTTAACCCACTCTCTCCACTTCCTTGGTCCTCCTCTCCCTCCCCTCCTTGATTAGGCCTTTAATCTCTATTATTCTCCTCCAATTTCACATCATGTCTGTTCCTAAAATCCTCTCCCCCTTAAGGTATTTCCTCTTCCTTCGGATCATGGACCCTTTCCAACTTCCTGACCTCTACAGACACTACAAATTAAATATACAAATATAAAAGTTTGAAGTTAAAAGACACATATGAGAGAAAGCATGCAGTGTTTGTCTTTCTGGGCCCCATACTACATGTTTTTACATGGGTTCAGAGGATTGAATTCAGGTCCTTGTGGTTGTAGGGCAAACACACTAATGACTGAATCATCTCCCCACAGCCTTTGTCTTCTCTCTGTGTGTGTGTGGTTTCAAACATAGGTGGCTTTCTGGGTATAAGCCTTAAACTTCCTTTCCTTTATTCTCACTCATGTCTCTGTGATTCAAAGTTATCCCTTGACTGATGACTCCAAAATATCCAACTTCAGCCTCATTGCCTTCCCAAACTGCTGACTAGGACCTGCCTCCATCTCCTTTTAGATATGGACAGGCATCTCTATGCCCAAAGCACAACCCCCACTCCTCCTCTGTAAACCCACCCTTGCTGGGGAATTCTCCAGGTCAGCAAGCAGTAACTCCGATCTCCTGATTGGCTTGCTGAAAAACTACCGATGTCGTCTCTGACCTCCTTTCTTCATCTTCACCCCTGTTCAGCCAGCATTATCCGAATGCAACCAACAAAGTTTTCCTCTTGCTTCCTTGCTTCCCACTCCTGCACTTGTTCCTCTAACCGTCTCTTCATAGAGACTATGGTTAACTTTTTAAAAGAGAGCCAGGCCATGTCTCTCTTCCATTCTAATTCTCCCAGTGGCCTCCATATCACTCCTTTTCTGTGACTCAAAGTCATGTTACTGGTGACTCCAAAATGTAACAGTCAAAGTCCTCATGATGGCTCTCATGGCAGAAGAGCCTGGCTTCTCTTTCTTTATCTCTCTACTCTTCTGTCACACTGACTGTTTTGTTTCTCCTTTAAACTCTAGGCATGCTCTCGTGCCAGGGTCCTCTAGTGCTTTTAAGTCTCGGTGTAGACCCTTCTTCCTCGAAATGTTTGCACTGCTGATTCCTATAGCCAAGTCTTTGCTTGCTGTCCGCTTTCTGGAAAGCCTTCCCTGACCAGTCTTGTTAAAAGTCCAACCCTGATCAGTCTCCTTTTCCTACTGTATGCCTCCCTGCAATATTTATTGCTAGCCAATACAGAATACTTTCACTTTATTTGCTTGTTTATGACTTTTCTGCACTACCAGAATATAAGACCATGAATTTAGTGATCATTTTTAATTTTGTTCATTCAGGTTGTATCCTCAGTGCCTAACACACTGCCTGACATTAACAGGGCTCCCAGTCATTATTAAAAGAATAATTTAATGACTAAGTATTTGGAAAATGAGGTATGATGTTTTGACCTACAGGTCACTGTGATCATTTTAGTTACATCAAACACTCTTCATGGCTTTTGTTTTTCCCCAAGAAATAAATGCAATATTTTTTCATTCTTTACTAGGTTCATTTGACAGACACAATCAATAAAGATTTAAGGTGATATTATTACTGAAGAAGAAAAATAACGACTATAGATATTCAACAATTGTTTGCTTTTGTGTTAAACAGAACTGTGGAATTTCTCTCTTTTCTTTTTTGTCTCAAGACAGGATTTCTCTGTGTTAACAGCCCTGGCTGTCCTGGACTTGCTTTGTAGACCAGGCTAGCCTCAAACTCACAGTGACCTGCCTGTCTCTGCCTCCCCAAGTGCTGTGAGCCACCTCACCTGGCTCTTAACTGTGGGCATTCTTTTGAAAGATCTGACCACATAGCACTATTCTAGTTTTCTTTTTGTTGCTGTGATGTGTTCCAAAGCAACTCTGGGAGGAAAGGGCTCATTTGGCTTACAGGTTATAGCCCATCACCATGGGAAGCCAGGGCAGCATCTCCAACATGAACCATGGAAGGAGTGCTGCTTATTGTCTTGCTTTCCTTGGCTTGCTCAGCCTGCTTTCTTACACTACCCAGGAGTACATGAGCAAGGGTGGCACCATCGGCGGTGAGCCCCCCCCCCCCAATCAATCACCAGTCAAGAAAATGCACTACAGACTTGCCCACAGATCTATCTGTGGGGTATTTTCTCAACTGAGGTTCCCTCAGCTGAGGTTCCCAGCTGGTATCATGCTAATGTAAAAACTAGCCAGCACAGTGTACATGTACGTGCACCTGCCTGAAGTGTTTTCTGAAGATTCATGCTGGTTGGTGTCCAATCCCTTCATCAAAGAGAAGCAATGGACCATTATGCCAAACTTTCCTTTTGACATTCAATGATAGCTGTAATCAGGTACAG
Organism: Pachyuromys duprasi; assembly: GCA_028658305.1. Lineage (NCBI taxonomy): Eukaryota > Metazoa > Chordata > Mammalia > Rodentia > Muridae > Pachyuromys > Pachyuromys duprasi. The sequence continues at coordinate 128,312,975 of CM053764.1, forward strand.
TGTGCCATTCTGGCAAATCATAATTGTCATTAATAAAATATATTGTATATAGTGTATTTTTCTAGGTCTATACCACTCAGAAAGTGGCATACCAAGATGGTGATTTGTTCTGAGGTCCACTATTTATGAATATCATGAAACTTGAAATACTCAGGATTTCATAGGTGCAACCTCTGTCTAAATGTATCATGGATGCTGTTGTTGTTGTTGTTGTTTTCATTTGTTTTTCCCTTTGTTGGACCCAATGGGGTAGCACAGCAGAGATTTCATGAGAGGACTCACTAAGGGAACATGTTTGGGGGATAGCCTTGGGATAGCCTTGCTCTTCAACGGTGCTGCTGCTAAGGCTGTTTTTTGTTCCCTGGACTGTTTCCAGCCAATGACTGAATGTAGCTGAGTTACCAGGAACAGGTAGACTACTAACTTCTCTTCTAGGCAGCATCAGGTGTCCACACTGGTTTGGCTGAGAGTCTCAGAACTGCCCTGCAGTCTGGAGCTCTTCCTTCCCCACCTCCTTCTTGCGTGTATCTTACTGTCTTACAAAAGCTGTAAATATATTGCCATCTCAAGTTCTCTCCTCTGTGCTCCTTGTCACCCTATAATTCATCAGGAAATTTCCCAATAAATATCTATAGCACTTAATCCTGTTTTGGTGTTTGCATCTCAGAGGACCTGAATTGTTGCAAGAGTTTCCAGCAGCAGTGCCCGAAGAAAACATTCATGAGAAGGGATCCAGGGACTGGCTCACTTATTGCCTTGTTGACAAGAAGAATTAAATCCTGAAAGGAATATAGGATATGGATGCTCTACAGCCCAAGTAACAAAGTATTTACCTGTGATGACAAGTGGAAAATGTCTAGGTGGAGAATAACATATTTACTGGTGTGATGATTCAGCTATTTGTAAACTATGGAAATAATATCTATAAAAACTGTAGGGCTGTCTAGTTATTACTAGATTAGTTGTATTGATGCTTTCATGTGAACAGCAGAACCCCTGAGATTTGGGATAGAGTCATGTCTGTGGTTGTTCCTGGGTATTGTATCTCCGCTGGAATCTTCACAGTGAAGGAAATGTGGGACCACATCTATGACCATGTGGTCTAGCAGTCATGGCACAAATTAGTGCACCCAGAAGAAATTAGTTTCATGAAATTAGAAGCTAAAGACCCACCTGAAGTGCTGGATTAGAAATGATATTGTAAAATAAACCAGAGACTTTGGACAGCACTATGTCTCCAGAGAAGAACCTGGAGTCAATGTCCCTACTGGCTATCATTTTCAAACCCTTTGGGGAAGCATTGCTTTCCATCTATGGACTATAGACAATGGACTTTGCAAGGTTGGAGGTTCTTGTCTCCTTATTGCATCCTTTTTTGTCGGAGGATACAGTAAGGATCTGAATGTACTGTACATTATTATTGCTTATGGTAATTTAGAGTCTCTGTGTTTAGAGAGCAGGCAGGAAAGGAGTCATTATCTTGGCAGGGACAGTGGTCCCTCATCATCAGATGCAATATAAGGCTGCTTTGATGCAGTTGGAGAAGGAAGGGATACCTGTAAAATCAAATGTGCATAGGTGCCTCTTTGTATTTATTGCTTAATTATGATCATAAGCTGCATACATACATACATATAGAAACTGACTGACAAGAGTGTGGTTACCAGCAGCTAAGATGACACTGAACAAGCTTGGCTAATATAATCAGAAAAGCCATGAAGACCAGCCAGTGAGCCAGCTGAGTGAGGGAAAGCACCTGAAGGGGGTAGCTGTGGCTTCAAGTTCAAGTGTAGCCATACAGATGTTCTTCCTATTGACCTGATGCCTTCTATGCTTTCCCTAAGAGAAAAAGACCAATGGTCTGTAGAGAGGGCAGGACAGCATAGTGAGCTGTCACAGAGTTTCATTTTGGTTGGCACTGTTTATTGGCACAGGGTTTTATGTCTATGTGATATCTGCTATCATCTTTCAACATTTTTTTAGAGTTCCTACATATACTTCTATAATTTTTACCCCCATAACTCTTATAAACATCTAAACATATTACATTCTCAGAAGCATATACAATCACCAAGATACTTAACTGTAGCTTATTAAATTCAAGAGGTGGTTTGTTTAACTGCACATTTTGCAGAAAGTATAAATCCAAGTTTCAGAGGGTTAAGTAAATAATAATAAACTAATTTACTTCTTAATAATAGTCACTACCTGTCTCTCACTGTCAGCCCTGACAAGTAAATAGGTAGGTGTACAATGTCAGTAGTTAGAGTCTACCTGTTAGAGTATGCAAAACTGGAACCTGCTGGAGTTTCTAACACAGGGTTGACAATTTATGTTTATATAGGCTTTTCAAGATTGCTTTTAAAAAATGAATCATTTGAGATGCACTGAAAACTCTGAGTTAATTAAGGCAAGCATCATTTTTATCCTGCCAAATACTGAAGCACAAATAAGCTTGGTAATTTGTCTAAAGCACAAACTACAAATGTTAGCTAGAGTTGGTTTTTGGACCCTGGGTTATCTGATCTCAAAGTCTAGTCCCTTCTGGATATTTTTTTCAATGTAAGTCTTTTATTGTTCCCAAAGACATCCCAGATCGTACTTTTATTTCAGGATCTTGTTTTTGGAGCTGGGTAGCTTAGGTCTTATTCATCAGCCTGCCGCACAGTTCTTTTTTCAGACACCATCCAAAAACTTTCTGATATCCTTGTTTTTTACTATTGTGGCTTGCTGAATCAGAGGCACTGAATTTGAAACAAGTATTTCCTTCAAGAATTAATTCATCCTTCTGGGCTTCAGAGACAGAACAAGCAAGATGGAACAAGCTTGAGAGACAGAACTGACCTCATCCAAACCCTGTGGATATATTTTTCACCCAAGAAATTTTGGCTTTCAACCAAAGACCCCTTCTCCTGGATAGCAACGTTTGATGGAGAAGTGAGCACACACAGGCCTCATCTTGTAACGGAAGCCCAGTGTAACACTCTTGATCACGTTCTGAACATGACTGCAGATGTCACGTTCTGACAGTGGCCAGTTCCTTTCTGTTGCCCCACCCTTTGTCAATCCAGAGCCTCCCCTTTTTCTCTCCAAGAAGAATCAGCTCTACATTGATGAGATTGAAGTCCTTCTGCAGAGTATCTCTTGGTCCCTTACCAATGACTGTGAGCCCTCTAGAATGATGCTGACATTTTCTGGGATGTCAGCAGTCTGACTGCTGAGAATGGTCTTCATTCTTACAGAAGATGTGGCAAAGAGCCCTTCTGGATAATTTAAGTAGCTTCCTTCTGATGGCTAACCTTGGTTGTCAATTTGACTACCCCCGGTATCAACAAAAAAACTAAGCAGCTGGCAAGACTATGAGGAATTGTCTTCATTGGATCATTAGAGGTGGGAAGACACAGCCTAAATCAGGACCAGCCTACATGAAAGAAAAAGAAAGCTTTTACTTTTTGCCTCCTTGCCCTCATTCTCACTGGCATATTCACTTATCCTGTTGCTAAGGTATTCCTTTGTTGGTATTAGGACTTGCTTCTTCAGGATTCCAATGTAGATTGAAGACCAGATGAGAGATTCAGTCTGGTAGAATGAGCAGCTACTGGATTCTTGGCCTTTCCTTTAAGAGAGAAACATTGGTATACGAGCCAGACCACACTGTGAAAGTCATTCTAATAAATTCCCTTTTAATATATGTTCTGTCCGTTCTGTTTCTTTAGAGAACCCTGACTAATACACTCATCTTCAAAGCCATATCCATGGTTGAGATTGAGAAAGACCACTTATTATATTTCTAATTGTCAACGATTGTTCATCCATTGAGAAAATTCCAGCATTCTTGTGACTTTTCCTAGGGTAAAAAAACCCTTCATTAGAGACATCATCATGTTGATGTTTCCTAATTCAGAATATCTTCAATTATCTAAAAGATTAAAAAAAATATATGATATGGAAAGAAGCAAACAGCATTAATTTTCAAATCAACATTCCAATGGAAAAAGAATAATTTCTCTACACCTCTGGGCGTATATCTGTGATATGCAGTGGACCAGTGCTCAGACTCATGCTGTTTTTCTGAAGCCCCTTTATTTATTTTTCATTAATCTGTCTCCCTTGTGTGCCTGGCACTCAGTAATCTGCTCATCTCTAGCATGATCTATACTATAATCCATCGTTTCTCTCTTCATGCATTTTAATGAAGTAATTTTTGCCTCCTTTACATAACGGCTGTCCTGATTTCAAACTACAACATAACCATTTATTGTCACATCATTGAAAGCAAATCTTTAAAAGGAATACCTCAGAACAGGATAGATACAAATTTTTCACTCTTTCATTTTTTTTTTTTAAGAAGAGGGCTTTGTGAGCCCAGTGGCGTTTTTACATTTAACTTTCAGTAGATACTAAGGCTTGAAAATAGATATCCCTCAGACACCAACCCATATCTGAAAAATGCTGGCAGTCAGAGTGCTTTGTCCCCTTCAGGCCTCATCTGTTGACAGGGTGGTTTGAATTGTATTCCCTGAACTGCTCTTGCAGGTTGGTTATGTAGACAAAGACCCGCAGAACAGCTGGATAGGAGCTGCTTGCTCACTGCTGCCGTTTTGTGTCTGGCATTGTCTTCCCTCTGTGTTTTCTTTATTATTGGCCTGAACTTGGACTGTTTGCCCTATTCTGTCTACTAGTATTTGTACATCCGGGTCTGTGTTTATCTGGCTGCCTTCTGACCTTTGCTCTCTGTGTGATCTCTGACCTACTACTGTGCTCTGTTTCAGGTGGTCTAGACAATATCCCTCGTCTGGCCATTCTTGGGAACTGGATCACCTCGGTGTGTACCTGATTCCACATCAGGTGTGTACCCTGAACCACTGTTGAACTTTTCACTCCCTGCCAACCTTTTGGTAGATGTATCTTTCATTCATTTATTCATTTTTTTCAACAATCAGTTTTTAGACACCTAATGTATGTAGTTGACAGAAAGAAAAATAAGACAAAGGTTTTTCCTATGCAGAAAGCACTGACTAGAAGGTGAAAAGCCTACAAGGGAGACAGAGAGAAATTTTGAAAGGTTCCTCCACACATGTGGGGACCCTTATTAAGAAAAAAGTTTACAATAGTATGGATAGACATTTAGACAAAGGTTTTGGAAGGGGTCACTGTGAAGGTAGCCTCAGTGTTTCCTTGGCTACATTGGTGAGGCTATGGAGTTTTCAAACAGGGCCAAGTTATGGAGTGAAAATATGAAGAGAATATTGTAAAGGTATGAAGAAAAGGCAAGTACATATACTTGGTGTCCAGGATGGCTTCATGGAGGAAGGTGGCCCTGATCAGTTTTAAAACCTAAATTCCATTTAAGTAGATGAAGGAGATAGAGAAGCAGGTGGCAGCAGGCATAGTGTTTGGGACAGAGTCCTGTCAATGGGCATTGACTATAATAGCAAGTGTTGGGTGCTGCCAGCAGCTGCATTCTGCCATAACAGAATGGAGAGGTAAGATTGGAGAGAGAGACAGAGGTTAAACCACTGGGAAGTTTTGTACCACATTATGGATCTTAGTTTTCCATCTCGGATAAACCACCTCGGTGGAAAATATGCAGGTGTAGATTTCACTTAGGAGCTGCAACTCTCACAGAAGCAGGGGGTGACAAGCTACAACATAAGACACGACATCAGGAATCAGGAGAAGAGAGTGAATGAGACGTGTGAAGAGTAAATGTAGGGTTGAGGAAGGCTAGAGAGTAAACTCCTGGCTCTCTTCCTTCGGTATGTATATCAGAGAAACATCACGTGAAGAATGGGCAGGAAAGCCAGTTGATCTGGGGGCAACTGAGCTTCGGAAAAGAAAATGGCACCCGAGTTTGAAGTTAGAAGAGAGTCTGGCAGAAAGTGAACCCAGTGAAACTATGGGCACCCAGGGACCAGGTGGAAGCAAGAGAAAAAACCAGGTAAAGTGAAGAAAAGTGCAGGAAGATAGAGAGCTCTGAAGGGTGTCAGAACAAACCACGGGTGGAGCAAAGGGGAGGGCTGCAGAGTCTGGAACTAACAGCTGGAGTAAAATGTTTTAACAAGCCAAAGGCTTAGTCCCGCAAGAAAACACCTGAAACGTGTTCTTTGGGGCTTTCAGCAGGGAGTGAGTGGAGCCCAGGATGAGAAGGCGCGGAAAGCAGCGATGGAGCCTGTTCCCAGAGGCTGAGCAAACAAGTTTACGGCATGCGAGGGGCAGTGTATGGAGAGTTTAAATGATGGAGAACTGAAAGGTAGTGGGTAGTAGCTGCAGTGATTAGAACTTGGACCAGTGACTGGTTCTCAACCTTCTTAATGCTATGACCCTTGAATACAGTTCTTCATGTTGTGGTGACCCCCAAATGTAAACTATTTTTGTTGCCACTCCATAAATGTAATTTTGCTACTGTTATGAGTTATAATGTAAATATCTGTGTTTTCTGATTGTCTTAGGCAACCCAAGTGAAAGGGTCATTTGACCCCCACAAAGGGGTCATGACCCACAGGTGAGAACCACTGATTTTTTTTTTTAAGATGGGAGATAATTAAGCATTTTCACAGCATAAGAGGCTAACTATTCAGAAGACGGGATGGGAGGAGGGTTGGAACTGCATCCTAACTTTGTGGTACCGTTTGGGTCTTAAGTGTTCTCCAAGGCTCATCTATGAGGGATCACTCGCCTGTGGTTCTTTGGTGAAGGTGGTAGGAGCTTCAGGAGACGGGGCCTGAACCTCTGCCACAAGTGATCTGGGGCCAGATGACACTGAACTGGAAGATATGAAATCATGATCCTTTAAGCATCTTAAATTACATTTTATTTATTTCTTTTGCCTGCCTATCTGTGCAGTTGTGCACCTATCAGAGGACAACTTGTAGGAGTGTTTCTCTCTCCTTCTGTCATGAGTTCTCAGCATCAAACTCATGTCATCAGGCTTGGAGGGGAGGCACTCTTACCCAATGAGCTATTTTGTACCTCTTCCACGGCCCCAGATCACTTGTGGCAGAGGTGCAGGCCCCGTCTCCTGAAGCTCCTACCACCTTCACCAAAGACCCACAGGTGAATTTCTTCCTCTAGTTGATGTTGCCATAGCTACAAGGAAGCTGATCAGTGCACCTGGGCTCCCATCAGTTTCTAAATTTCAGGTTCTTATCTTCCTTTTTAGGGTAGTAAATCTGTCTCTCTATAAGCTAACTAGCGCAGACATGGTCATCTGTGATTATGATCTTGATGTTTTCTGTCCTCTCTGAAGACTGGTGATTGATTTATTGATGGCCCAATAAACAAAAAGTGGAGTGGTGTGTTGACTTAGGCTCCATGGAAGGAGAACAGGGGAAAGGATAGAAGGTGGCAACAGAATGAAATTATCCCTTCATCCCAATGCTCAGCTCTCTTCTGTGATTCTTATTCCCTTCCTGACTTGCCCTGGCAGGAAGCTATTAGCTTCAAAGGGAATAGAATTATTTGGGAGTAGAAAAAGACCAGGAAGTGTCAGTTTGCCCTGGATTCTGGAAACCAGTGATTTAGGATATTATTAAAACCATAGTATCTATTCTAGAGGCAGAAAGATCAAGGGCCATGTCCAGTGCCTGCCTCAAAGCTTTGCAGCTGTGATTCCTGTTTGTTAGTAGTTGAGGGCAGAAAAGATGGGCACTGACAGTGACTTCGAAGATGCTCTTTAGTCCAGAACATGCTCTGATGATGTCAGCTATTACCATCCGTTTCTGAAATGGAGTATTTGCAGGAGTATTTGCCTGAAGCCCTCATAGTACACATATGAAGCAACAGCAGTTCAGAGGTGGTTAATATTAAGGCATGTGCTTTACTATAGCAGGGGAAAATAAACCACATTATCTGCTCAGTGCCCACTTGACAGCCTTGGGGGGATTAAACGTCACCCACCATCTCTCACACACCACATGGGTATGTGCTGAAGCAGGCCTGTTCCTGTATAGTCACAAAACAAAATGCAAAGTGCTTGCCACTCAGTCGTCTTGACTGCTTCATGAGTAACGAACATGTAAAAGTACTGCACTACATAATTGTAACCAGGGATGAGTGGACTGCATACAAATAAAAAAAAAGGAAGATTGGGATTCATGGTGGGTAACATGTATCATGTGTGCTCATAGACATACCAAAATTAAAACACACACACATACATGCATGCACACATACATGAAAACACACGTGCAATGCCCACATGCACTCACACTCCCTATATTGTCCAAATATATTTGTCAGGTGTGTGATTGCGTGTAGTGTTCCATGGCAGAAATATTTCTTGTTTTCAAGTAGTTCATAATCTGTGATAGAATATGCAGATAAGGGTGTAGTAAATATTTGAAAAATAGCAGTTACAGAGACAAGAATACTAGAGAATTTTGGAAAGAATATAAAAGGTGATAGAATGCCTATTGGAAAGGATTATTGCTCAAAGAACAATGGCATGGCAGCTCACATATCAAGTGAGAACAAAATAAACAGAAGCAGTCCTGAAACAACAAAGGGTTTTGCAGTGAATTTTGGGTGTTCAGAGGTGAATTTGGTTGGGAAGACAATGCAAGCAACCCTCAGGGCCCCTCATTTGCACACACCCCTTCCCACAACTACTGGGAAGTGTTAGCCACACACTTACCTGTTCTGTTTTAGTTTTTTTTTTTTTTAAAAAAACATCTCTATACATTTTAACCATGATCAGTTCACATTGCAGCTTCTTTTCAGGTCAACCTCCTGTGCCATTTGTTAGATCCCAGAGTTACAGCTGGAAATGCCCCTGGGATTCAGGTAAGGTGAATTCAAGATGCCTTCAGCTTGCCTTTAGTGGGAGAAAGCTACGAGGGCCACTGTCTCCTCCATATGTAGTTACGTTGTTCCCAACCATTTAGTGTCTGAACAACCTGCAGTACTGCTTCTGCTGTCCATTGTTGCAGAATAGTGTGGTTCTAGTGGTCACACAAGGAGAGGAAGTTTTTTCTACAACACCCAACAGTGGAAGAGTGGGTGGTGTAGGAGAAGCAGCTTTGAAATGCACAAGAGTAGAAGTTACTCTGGGACATTCTTTTGGTTATCTGACATGTAATGCTTTTAATTTTTAAAAATTGTGATAAAATAAACACAATGTAGAGCTACCATGTTATTAGCATTTTAAACATAGTATTCAGAAGTATTAAATACATGCACATTGTTTTGCCGTCATCGCCATCATCCACACATATAAATCTACCTCAAATGAAACTCTGTGCTTATTAAACTACATTCCTATTTTTCCCTTTTCCAGAATCCAGTGACCAATATTTCACTCTCTGCTTCTCTAAATGTGATTATTCTGGGAACTCATATAAATAGAATTATGCAATATTTGTCTTCTGCGACTGGCATATTTCACTTGGCATGATGTCCTTAAAGCTCATCCGTGCTGCCACCTGTCAGAACTGCCTTCTTTCTTAAAGTTTGAATTTCTTCCATTGTCTTCATGAACTGCATTTCATTTTGGTGATAACCTATTTAAGGACACGTGGGTTGCTTTTGACTTTTGGATGCTAAAAAGTGCTAAAATGAACATGAATGTACAGTGTCTCTTGAAGTCTCTCCTGTTTTCAAACTTTCAAGGACACATGATCTGTAAAAATTTAAGAAGTTTGTTAGATTGTCATTGATGCCTAGCTAAAATGGAAATTCTGACCTAAGAAGAATATTCTGTATGGTGTAGCAATGCAGTTAGAAGCATAACACATATGTAGCATTTTCATTTTTATCTTGGTCAGTTTTTTTCCCAACTTAATAGAAGTTATAGGTATCTGAGATAAGGAGCCTCAACTGAGAAAATGCTTTTATCAGACTACCTGCAAGTCTGTAGGGCATTTTCTTGATTAATGGTTAATGTGGGAGAGAGAGCCCAACATAGTAGAGACAATGCAACCCCTGGATAGGTGGTCTTGGATGGCATAAGAAAAGCAGGATGACCAAACCATTGAAACAAGCCAGTAGTAAGTAGAATTTCTCAATAGCCTCTGCTTCAGTTCCTGCTTCCAGGTTCCTGCCTTGAGTTCCTGCCCCAGCTTCCCTTCATGGCCAGGCTAAAAGCAGTAAGAGGAAATAAACCCTTTCCTTCCCCAAATGCTTTTGGTCCCATGTTTACCATGGCAATAGAAAACAAACTAGGACAATATTTTTTAGTGAAAATTACACCAACTAAAATCTGTCTGAATGTGTATGCTTACAGGACATAATCTATTCCAGCATTACAAAAAGTGATAATTTCCATCTCTGAACTAACATTTTATATATTCCAGCTATTCAAAATGTTTTGATTAGTCATCATTGAAGAAATATTACTTACAGTTCTGTCTTTTCTAGAAAAATATGAAATGATTCATATGAGGAGGCAGTCAGACAATCTGATACAAGTGTGGGAAAAGGAATGATAGAGATGTCAGGTGGTTAAAGAATAAACCCATTTTATTCTTCTTCTGCTGTTTTGATTGTGGCCTTTGTTAACTTAAAACAACTCCTAAATCCATAGTCACAGTCTTACCTAATTTTGTCAGTTGAATGTTGTTACCTCTTCCTCTTCCTCCTCCTCCTCCTCTTCCTCTTCTTCTTCTTTTGACACTATCTTGTTCTGCAATGTTGGCTGACCTAGAACTCACTGTGCAGAGCAACTTGACCTTGAAAGCATAGATATCCATCTGCCTCTTCTGCCTCCTGAGTGCTCAGATATAAGTGCACACCACCATGCCTGGCCTTCACTGTCCTTTTAAAGACTATTTAAAGTTAGCATACATAGGAATGGGCTTCTTTCTGGTGTTTTGCCAAAGGTGTGGGCTTATGCTTTGTTCTCATTTGTCTTTCTCCCTCGCTGTCCTGCGGGCTCTTCCATCCCTCTTGCTGGGCCTCTCCTCTCAGACAGCCCTTTCCAGCGCATCCCATCACTCTCATCCCCACTCCTCCCTCCCTCCCTCCCTCTTTTTCTAGTTTTAGGACCTACACACCACACACACAAACTTAAATTTAAGCTCTACATTTTCCTTTCTCGATCTGACTTAATTTGTTTAACATGAGGATTTCCAGTTCCATCCATGTTCTTGAAAATGTCACGATTTCATTTTGCTTTGAAACAGAATAAGATTCTGTTGTGTATATACACTACGTTCTCTTCATCCATTTATGTGATGCTGAGCATCTGGGCTGGTTCCATATCCTAGCTATTGTGCATAACACAGCAAAAAAAAAAAACACTGATGTGCAAAGTTTTCTCTCTGGTGTGTTGACCCAAGAGTCTTTCTGGTATCTACCCAAGATACCAGAGCACATGGACGGGCCATCTTTATTAGATATCTCAGAAACTTCCATACTGAATTCTGTATCAGATACTCCCATTTCCATTCTCAACCAGCAATGTGCAAGGGATTCTCTTTCCCACAGCCTCTCCAGCATTAGTTGTCTTTCGTTCTTTTGACTCTGCCATTCTGACTGAAATGTGTTGGAATCTCAAGCAGCTTTGCCATTTCCCTAGTGGCAGTTTTTTAAAAAAATTGTTGGCCATTTGTCTTTCTTCTTTTGAGCACTGTCTACACATTTTATTACACCATGTATTAACTGGAGGATTTTTTTTTTTTTGGTGTTTGGTTTTTGTATCTTTATGTGTTCTAGGACTAGTTGGTTTAGCTTGAGGCTAAACCTTATGACTTGAACTAGATCCCTCAACTCACATCACAGAGGAAGAAAACTAATTCCCACAAGTTATTCTCTGATGTCTCTACTGGTGCAATAACATGCTCACACATATACTCGGTAAGCAAATAAATGTAATTTAAAAATCTTTTTTTTAAATGTTGCTTTTCTCAAGATTTATTTGTATTGTTTTTTAAAAAATTTATTTACCTTTATTCTATGTGCATTGGTGTTTTGCCTACATGTGTGTCTGTGTGAGAGTGTCAGCTCTTCAGAGTTGTGTGTCAGCTCTGAAGAGTGTCAGCTCTTTAGAGACAGTTGTGTGTTGCCATGTGGGTGCTGGGATTTGAACCCAGGTCATCTGAAAGAGAAGCTTAACCATTGAGCCATCTCTCCATTCCCAATTTAAAAATCTTTATGTAGTCTAAATATTAATCTGTCTAATGTACAGTTGTTGGCAAAGATACTTTTTTTTCTGTAGGCTGCCTCTTCACTCTGGTGATTGCTTCTTTTGCCATGCAGAAACTTCTTAATTTTATGTAATCCTATTTTCCAATTCTTCGAATTATTTTCTGTTCTATCGAAATCCTTCTTAAGTCCCTGTTTATGCCCATATCTTGAAGTAATTTACCTTAGCAGCTTCACAGTTTCAGGTTTTACATTAAGGTTTTTTGATCCATTTTGAATTGATTTTGGTCCTAGGTGAGAGACAAGGATCTAGTTTCATTCTTCTGGATGCACATACCCAATTTCCCCAGAACCATTTGCTCTTATCCAATGTGTGCTTTTGACCCTCCCTGTGTGTGTGTTTTTAAAGGCCTCTGAAGCTGTGTGGATTGACTGCTGGGCTTCTTAGTCTGCTCATTTCCCAGTCTGCTTTTCCACCAGTGCCATACAATTGCCCCTTAACATTTTTATTATATTTACTTATTTTGTGTACATGTATGTATGTATGTATGTATGTATGTATGTATGTATGTATGTATGTTCATGCTGTGGAATCCCTTTGGAGATTAGAGGGCAACTTCTGAAGAGCTGGTTCTTGGCTCCATCATATGTGTTTAGAAATTTATCTATTATAGATTTTTCATTTTTTGGAATACAAGTTTCAAATAGTTGCTAATGCTTTTCTGGGTATTACTAGGCCTGTTGTAATGGTTCCTTTCATCTCTAATTCTATGCATTTGAGTCCCCTCTCTCTTTTGGCTAATTTGGCTCTAGGTTTTGCTATTTAAAAAAAAACATTTTTCTGATTTATCTTAAAAACTGTTTTTGATTGATTTATATATTATCTTAGTCTCCATGTCGCTAATTCTGCTCTGGTCTTTATTATTCCTTTCTGCCTACTGCTGTTGGGTTTGGCTTGCTTGGGTTTTTCTACGACCTTAGTTTTCTCATTTGCTGGTTTTATTTTATTTTTTTTTAATTTAAGCACTAATAGATAAACTGTCTTAAATCCTTATTCAAGGTTCTGGTAAGTTCTATTATCATTTTCATTTGATTCTAGGAAATTTTAGGTTGCCTCACTGATTTCAATGATTCAGTGATTCAAGAGTATACTTCTTACTCTCCAGTTGCTTGTATAGCTTCTCTAGTTTTTCTAGCTGTTGACTTTTCATTTTATTGTAAATGAATTGTTAAGAGAGATTATTTAATATCTTTTGTATTTGGTAAGCTCTGATTTGTGGCTTGGGATGTGAAATACCCATTGCTGCTGATAAGAATATGTATTCTGTTTCTTCTGCATGGAATATTCTGTAGGTAATCTGTTAAGTCATTTGATCTGATACAGTTTAACTCTGAGGTTTCTTTGTTTTTAGTTTGGATGACTTATCTAAAGGCAACAGTGCGGAACTGAAGTTACTTGATTATTGTATTAGGACTCATGAATTTTTATACCCATTAGCATTTGTCTGATGAAACTAGGACCACCTAACACTTGGTGTATGTACTACAATTATTGTGTCTTTTTGATAAATTGCTCCTTTTAGTCATATGTAACACTTTTTAAAAATCTCTTCTTTGGCTTTACTTTTTGTTTGTTCGATTTTTCGAGTCAGGTTTTCTCTGTGTAGCCTTGGCTGTCCTGGGCTCACATTATGGACCAGGCTGGCCTCGAACTCACAGAGATCTGCATGCCTCTGCCTCCCGAGTGCTGGGACCGAAGGTGTGCACCACTGTGCCTGGCTACTTTGGCTTTACTTTATGATCAGTATGTTGGGAGTCGAGGAAGCAAGCACAGGACTTAGATCTGTGCAGGGAAATGTTATGTCTTGGTACTTTCAAGACTGCCAAGTGTTAATCACCCTGCTCAGATGTTGCAGCTGTGAATGTCAAGTAAGCTACTGCAGCCTCAGACTCTACAGCAGTGAACGCAGGCAGATACCATGGCTCCAAAGGTTGATCCACTCAGTGACGTCAGGTTCAAGGCTATTAAACTCTAGAATTGTATACAGTTGTTGAGATTCACCCAGGCTACTTAGGGCAGGGCTATCTTTCCCCAACCACACTATTACCTGAGTCAAAGCTCTGTTAACTGCATTTTTTATTTTATTTTTTGCTTTTCATTGTCCAGCTTTCTAGCTCCCTGCAGTTGCCTCCTAGGGCTGTCTCTTACCACACTGCTGTGGGCAGTTGAGGTCAGGCTCCCTGATTCATGGTTGTATCCTGTCCCCAGGCTGTCAGAGTACCTCAGTTTTAAACAACAAATCCTCTTTGAAGAGGGTACCCATCTTATTTCCTTCCAGGTTATACAGTTTCAAAATGATATTCTTCTTGACCGATGTCCCACCTGCCAGAGGAATCAGTTTCTTACCAAAACCTGTAACTAAGTTAGAGGCCTAAGAGGATTAGGGGCTTGTCCTGAGGACAGGCTTACTGTTCTCACTGGAGCAACCCAGATTACCTTTTGGCTAAAACTCTGCTTCCCTTCTCCCTTCTAGGGGCAGAAGCACAGAGCTGTAGCTTTGTTGGGCTGGCTCGCTTCCTTCTGGCACACCACCTGTGTTTTCCTCTAGACTTCCCATGTATCTACCTTTATGACTTTCCAAAGCTCTCCTTATCTTGAGAGTAGGGTATATATTTTCTTATTCTGAGTCGTCGTCTTCTTCTTCTTCTTCTTCTTCACTACCACCCATCTTTCTTGGAAGTGCCTGTGGTCACTTCTTTATTATTATTATTAATTTTATATCTCATTTTTTTTAAAGACAAGGCCTCAATATGTAGGCTTGGATCTCTCTGTATAAACAAGGATGGCCTCAAACTCCTGAAGCATCAAAGGTGTGAACCATGTACCCGGCACCTGTGATTACTTCGTAAAGAGGGCTACAAACCACTCATGTTTTGGTCTAAAAACCTTGATCCTCTATCCTCAGTGTCCGAGCTGGAGGCTTTATTTTTTTCCCTCAATCCTTTGTTAGTCCACCTTCTGCCTTTCTTGTGTTTGTGGGTTTTCTGGTGCAGGAGCTTTCCCCATAGGGTACAATATCAGTTCTAAGATGCTGGCTGCAGTGTGGCGTTCTCTTGAGGTAATAGGAAATCAATGAGGAGGGCTTTGGTGTAGCATTGGGAAGTTTGTGCCAAAAAAAACGCTGGCCGGTAGGTGGGTAACAATTTGGCTCGCACACACTTTTCTGAACTTAATTATCTTTAGTTTGTGGGCAATTTCCCCACACTAGATTTCCTCCTTGATGCCCTGCATCATGACCACCATCTTGATTTTTTTTTCTTTTTAGGAGGAAATCCCTTTCTTTGTACATTTATCAGAGGTGATTTTTATGTTCAGAACATCTTTTCTTTTGTTTCTTAAAAATAGATTTTAATGACCCCTCAGAGTTAGGCACTGGATTCATTAACAGCCAAAAATCTAATTCTTGCTTCGCAGGGTGGCAAGACAGGCTGATAATCTTTAATTATTTCCAGCAAAACGAGAGAAGGCTTTCTGTTAAAGACTTTCAAAACAGCAAAGCAAAGGAACCCCACAGAGTTAACTTGTTTAATGGAAGATAGCCTCATCCGTTAGGTCCTGACATAAAAGATGAGAATTAAAATGATTTTAGAGGTGGAAGCCAACTCAGAGGTGCTTTGGTCAACCCTAGAGAGTTTACAGAGGAAGAAGGAAACTCCAGAGGGTGAGTGCTACTGCAGACATGGGCTGCTGCCAACCCCAGGGGCTCAGGACCAGCTCTATCTGCAACCTGGCTCAGGGTGGTTTTTGCCCTATTATATGCAGGTTTCATGTAAACAGAGCTCCTGAATATTGAATTAATATTATTTTTATACATTGAGATCAGGCAAATCAAACAGTCTCTCCCTCTCTCTCATTTTTATTTTTTCATCTGATATTATCATGACCCACCTGAAAAGGCTAGATGAGCTTTCAAGGTTCTTTTAGTGTTTAGTAGAGTTTTCTCTCATCTATTTTTTTTTGCAGCCATTTCTTAGGGCACTCTTTCTTCCTTCCTTCCTTTTCTCCTTCCTTCCTTCTTTCCTTTCAGTGTGTGTGAGTGCTTTGTCTACACATCTATACAGTTGCATGCGTGGTGCCTGTGGAGACCAGAAGAGGCTGTCAGATCTCCTGGGACTGAATTTATAGACAGTTGTTGGCTGCCACATGGGTGCTGGGACTTGAACCTGGGTGCTCTGGAAGAACAGCTAGTGGTCTTAATTATTGAGCCATTTCTGCAGCCCTCAGAGCACCTTCTAAAGCAAAGCACTTGGTCATCTACGCAGAAAAAAATCATGGGGAAAGCAGAAGACTGTAAAGGAAAGTGCAAGCCTTTCTGGAAACAACATCCAGTCGGGGACTAGCTATTACCCCCTCCAAATATGCAAATGCATATGCATTTAGTAATAGTATACAACAATAGAGGTTATTTAAGTTATGATACAGACAGCTGAGCTCATTGCATTGTGTGTGGGTTAACTGCTCACTGGACCAGGTTCTGATGCTTCAGGAGAGTTTTGCAGATATTTAAGAGCCACGAACCATAGCTTTTAATATCTTCCTAAAGAAGGTCATCTCCATTCATCATGTTGATATTTGAGTGACATGTGAGCCAGAGTTTTAAGAAGCAATGCATCACCTTGATTAAATAAGCTTACAAGAAAGGAAGACAATACAAAGAGATGGCCTAGGAGGATGCCAATGTTGCAGTTCAGGATAGAAGTGGCACAACACCCTGAAAACAGGCGTAATCTTGTGTTTGGAAATCACCTGCTTTTTATATACTACTCCTAGATATGGGGGAAGCAGCAAGCACTATCCCTCTACTCTAATCTTCAATCTTCAACGCAACACAGCAAGTAACAGTTAAGGCAGTTTCCCCTCATTTCTTTTTACCCTTTATCTCATTCGGGGTTGTGGATGGTTTTAGGCTTCCCACTGGGAAACTTCTCTTAGCTGGGTATTTGTCTGTGGGCCTCAGGGGAGGATGGAAAGGAAAGAGATAAAGGGAAGTTGATATGAGAGTGTGGCGCATTCCAGAGAGAGGAATGCACACTGCTGCCTGAGCAGAGTCCTGAGGAGGCAGAAAGACCATAGAAAGAATGTTTTCACACAGTCTAGACTGCTGGGTGTGGACAGCTTTGGAGGTTCACATGTCCTAGCTGAGCAGAGAATTGGCAAAATGGTTTTGACATCATCATGGGAGTAGTAGATGGAGTTAGGTGATAACACCTGATCTCTTGGACACACCTGTGTGGACTGCAAATAAGGTGGCTCCCTTCCAGAAACGCAGTGTGGCATTGACCTCCTGAACCTTAAATACAACCAGAGCAAAGATCAGATTAAAGAGAATATCCTGCTTCCTGGAGAAATAGGCCTTCAAACGGAAGCCAAGTTCCTCTTCAGAAGAATTCAGTTTTATTCATCCCTCTATACCAATTTATTTCCTTCCCCAAATATGTTTGAACTCTTGTCATTGTTTAAGCTATTGATGTTTCACAGGCAGGATTCAAATTTTAAAAGGCCTTCAGTTCTCCCCTAAAACAGTGTGGTTCCTTGTGGCTTCCAACCAACTGTCTGGGAACTGCACATAGTTCAGAAAGTTCAGTACAAAAATTTACATGACACTTGGAAGAAATAAACCATTAGCAAACTCCATCAGAGCTGTCCTTCAAATGAGTTTGGGCTCTCTGCTGGACACATTCCAGGCCAGCTGTTGCACAGTTGAAACAGTGGGACCTTGCTGGAATCTGTAGAAAAAAAAATGCAACCAGACTTTAGCAGTGTGGTGTTAGCTAAAATTGTATCCACCAAAAACAGAACCATTCCCAGAGAAGGTAGGAAACCAGGCATTAGAATATGCCCTAAGCCAAACATGCCGGCTCTCTATTTGCTGGAAGAAGGTTAGGCGAGGAGGGAAGAAAAGCCAAGTCCTATGTAGCCACCTTCGGAGGATTCTTCCAGATTTTGGCTTTAGCAGAGAAGCTGCTTCCTTGTGATGGGGATATACAGATGGAATGCTTCCTGGTTCAGGTCACAAAAGATGTCATTGAAATTCTTTAGGCTTTTACTGAATGATGAGAGTTTCTAGCCTGTTCAGGCCTTGCATAGGGACTAGAGTTTCTCTCTCTCACCTCTGTGTGTGTTTAAAATGCACAGTTCAGGGCAGTTAATATAATTAACATTTTTCTGTATAAGGTTCCAAAACATTTTCATCATCCCTACCCTTATCCCCTAAAATTTTATAGCAGGTGGCTACCGCCCCTTTCTCTTTGTCCCCTCTCTCACAGCTGCCACTCCTCTTTGTGTCTCTGGGGTTACCCTTTCTGGGTACTCATATGAACAGAACTGTATAACACCCAAACCTTGGGGTCCAGAATCTTTCTTTTAGTGCAAAGTGTTAGTTAGCCCTTGTTACTGCTGAACACCAAGTGTTATTTCATATGCTGTTTGCATTTTTAACACTTTTTTAATTTTGTGTGGTTTGTGTGTGGGGTGGTGTGCATGTGTGGGTGTGTATGGGTGTGGAGGTCAGATGACACATTAGGGGAGTCTTTCCTCTCCCTCTATTATGAGAATTCTGGGGGTGGGCCTCGGGTAGTCAGACTTGGCAGCAAGTCCTTTGCTTGCATAGCTCCTGCTATACTGCTTTTGGCACAGTAGGAAAAAAAAAAGTGAAAATGATCCAAGTTGTCAGGACTTCACTTCCGAGAAAACGCCTTTTCTTGTGTGGCTCTCTGTCCTCATTCAATGTGTTTCCTGCCTGTTCCTGCCCACCTTGTCTCCTCGTCTCTGGTGACAGGTCATTGTTGTAGTAAATATAAATATGGCTATTAATGTTTATTATTAAAGCCTACGGTTATTAGAGTGGTTTTATTTAACCAGCTGTCAAACAGTAGAAGGCACAGATGTATTTCAGAAGGCACTGTTGTATTTCAATAAGCCTTCCTCCACCTAGGGCTGGGCAGATATTCCCCCCGAATCTTCTGTGTTACCTCTCAGCCTCACATCCCGTTTCATTGCTTTAATCACTCCTATCTGCGCTATTTCCCATCCAATAACCCCATGAACACTTGCACATGTTTTTCATCTGGGCTGCTCCTGTCCACGCCATTCTCAGAATGCCTTCCTTCCGGCCCATGTGGTTCTTTTCACACTAACTCATGGCAATTCACTTCCTTCCTCTCCTCTGGTGCCTGCCTCTGTACTTCCCCATGATCTTTCTCTCCTCAAATTCCAAAAACTTATTTCTTCCCTGCCCAGGTATGTAGCCATTTATTCAGCTAATCAGGGATAATTTGGAGGCAAGGATTACAAACATTATTTTGGGGTATGCTTGTAAAAGACAGCAAGGAGACCTCAGGGAGCAAAATAAGTAACCATCAAACACCAAGCTCCAGATCATGCCGTTACAGGTCCTAGTTGCAGTTGTCTTTGGAGTTCCGAAGATGCTGGCCCGACCTGCTCATTTCTAGAGAAAGCACTGCTTTCTCGGCTCTATCTGCTAAAACCCTTCCTCTCCTACATCACCAGTCAAGGATGGACCTGTATGCGATTGCTTTCTTCTGGGATCTGCAGACATGTGCTTCCCGTCTGTTGTGCTGGCTGTTTTCATATGGACAGCCACCCAGGAACAAAGGCAAAGGGCAATGAAGGTCCTAAAGCTGAACCGTTGGGACGTTATCCAGCCATAGTTAATAAATCGCATCTCTAAGTATTCTTAAGTATCTCTAAGTATTATTTCTAGAGTTTGAGTTGATGCCTATCTTTTACATCCTGTCACTCTTAGGCACCAAGCTGGCTGTACTCTCACGGGGCCGGGGCAGTTCAATGGAAAGAACAGTTTGCTCAGGCCTGCGAAAGGCTGAGAGATCCTCTGGAAATGAGAACTCTGGCTCTCTGCAACTTCAGTCTGTTTGTGTCTGATTGTGCTTTGAACAGTATTATTCTTCCAGAGTCACGGGAAAGTGAACACCATTTGTCTCCCTACTTGCCTATTTACGCCTTTAGCCTTAAGGATTTGTTTATACGAAAAGATAAAATATGTTAAACTTCTTTCTCTCTGGTTTTGTGACATTAGAACTTTGATAGTGTTATTTCATTTTGGCTCAATAGATTGAAAGATAGAATTGTATATAGCAGCATAGAAAACCATACGGATCATTTCACCAACAAAAAACCTTGAGGAATAATATCGTGCATTACCAAGGTCTTTCTGATTCAAGCTGCCTTAAGGATTGCGAACAGGAAGGGGGAGCTTTCAAAAAACCGGAGTGCCTTTCTGCCCCGTTCTCTTTAGAATATGGTGTTTTGTTAGTAAGTATAGAGACTTTCATATTCCCTAATGACATTCTGTCTAGCAACATGATTCAAGGCTTTTGGATGAACTAACTAAAATTTGATTAAAAAGCAACTAGAACTGAAATTCCCCTCATTTTCTCTTTTGAATTAATGGAAAAGAGATACATTTTAGAAAAGTGGTCCCAGGGCAAATTCTTTGAGGTAAGATTTTCTTTATTAACATGGGATTCCCTTCATCTTTGGGCCTCTAGTAAACAGTGCTGAAATATGCCTTTATTAAAGGTTATCCTGGCATGCAGACATTAATGGAGAAATTCAATTAAAATTTAATTCAGTACATTTAAAAAAAATTCTAAGTAAGCTAGTCAGATATTGCAATGAGTGAATTGCTGCCCCAGTCTCCATGTTGGACTGATATCTGAAACTCTGAACACCTCAACTTATTTGGAAATAAAACTATTGCAGCTATAACTAGACAACACGGGATCATCCTGAAACAGACAGGGCTCCAATCCAGTACAACCAGTGTCCTCATAAGAAGATGACCATGTGGAGAAACAGAAACACAGTGAGGTTGCCCAGTGTCACCAAAGGCAGAGACGGGAGTTACACAACTGCAAGCCAAGGGTAGCTACTGAGCAACCAGAAACTAAGAGAAGAAAAGAAGGATCATCTTTCGAGAATAATGCAAGGAACTTTTTCATCTGCAGTCTAAAAATTCATACGCTTTGCCTAACATTTCCCCCATCTCCCAACCTTGGCAAATGCCATTTTACTCCCTGAGACTGTAAGTATAAATATTTGAGATTTCATATAGAGGGAAAAATTGTAGCACTTCTCTTTCTTTGTCTGGCTTATTTCTCTGAGAACTGTGTTTGTCCTCAGTGTCAGGATGTCCTATTTTTTGGCTGAATAATATTCTATTATAGTTGAATACCACACTTTCTCTATCCATTTATTTATCAGTGGACACCTAGATTACTGGCTACTGTGAGTCATGTTGAAATGATTCTTGCCCAAAAGTAAAACTGTTGGAAAATATGGTAGTCCTATTTTTAAATTTTATATGAAAATCCATACTGTTCTGCTAATGGCTGTACTGTACCTTCACTGGCCTTTTATATGTCTTCTTTTGAGAAATGTCTATTTAGGTTCTTTTTACATTTTAAAATCAGATATTTATAATTTTGCTCTGAAGTTTTTAGACATCTTCATATTTTATTTTTATTATTGATGTCTATCAGACACATAGTTTGTAAACATTTTCATTTGTAAAAACTGATTTTTTTTAGCTGGGAGGGACTCCAGGAAACTCCATCTAGTTTTCTGCCTTTATTTTTTAAGATAGGGTTTTTCTGTGTAGACTTGGCTGTCCTTTGTACACAAGAATCTCTTTGTAGACAAGGCTGGCCTCAAACTCACAGAGATCTACCTACCGCTACATCCCTAGTGCTGGAATTTAAAGGCATTCATCAGCACGCCTGGTTCTAATTTTCTTTTAATGTTCTGAAGTTCATGCTTTTGCCAAACCCATGAAAGAATCCAAACATGTAAGAATCTGACTATCAGCCACTTGGAGGATGTTGTCTACTTGTAGAAAAAAATAATAATAATTTTTATTTACAGGTATACTTGTCTGCCCATTGGGCTGTGTGTGTGCAGGCTCTCATGGGGGCCATCAGATACTCTGGAACTGGAGTTACAGGCAGTTGTAAATCACTTGGTGTGGGTACTGGGAACTAAACTTAGGTCCTCTGCAAGAACAATAAATGCTCTTAACCTTGGAACCATCTTTCCAGCCCTAGAAGCTGCTACTTCTAATAGTCCCGAGACCTTGAGAACTGCTGTGGTAATTACCTAATGTGTGCTTCTTAATCCTGTTTGCACATCAAAATTGTCTGTGAAGCCCATTAAACCTTCTCACTCCACACCAACTAAGCCAGCAGCCCTGGGGACAGGATCTAAGCATTGCAATGTCTAAAAGCTCCTCAGGTGATCTTAACATGCAGCCAGGGTTGGAAGCCGATGGCACGTGTCATGTTGTGTCACTGTTGAGTCAGAATGTTCCCTTAACAAGATGCAGAGGTGAGCACCCACACTGGCCCCTGAGGTCCTCTGCTTTTTTGTCTGATTAGAATTCTAGAAAGCCATAGTGGAACTAAGACCCAGCCTGGTAATTTCATGGCAATGCCCTAGATTTTTCTATCAAATCCAATCTCATTTGCTATGGGAGAGACAACAGTAACTCTAGTGAAGAATATTCTAAGTCTGCCCCGATTTAGAATATTCAGCATTAAATTCAACAGAACTTTGCACTGAAGTTTTAAACACTAAAACTTTTTTCTTTTTGAAACAGCACATTTCTCCTGGACCAGAAAGTTTATCACTAATTGTGAAGTTTCTTGGTCACAGAGAATTACTGAAGCAACAAATGACCTGTATACTTTTTAATACCTCCTTCAGCCAAGGAGGAATCCTGCATATATTGACCACCTGTAGCTTCCTCCATTTATGCCTCATCACCCCTAATGTTTGGAGCAAATATAAGCAAAATTTGAAAATTGTAGAGCCGGGAAGGACTTCAGGAAACTGTCCCATCTAGTTTTCTGCCTTTATACTTAAACATTTAATATGCTAGGACAGCCAGGATTTCTGGTATCCACTAAGGTCACAAAGGCTCTGGCATCCCTTATCCAGCTCTCCCTGGCTCTCCCCACCCCGACCTGGTGACTTGCTCTTCACCTCGCTGTCTGTGATCTTTTGAATCCCAAGTCCAATCAAGTCACTTGATTCCTTCCTTCATAGTTTTTGACATCTCCACATTTGCCTCAAGTCCAAGGCTAGACTCCTCGGATTCATGTGTAATAGCTGTGAGTCGATCTGATCTTGTCTCCATCTGAGGACTCATCCCCTCGAGCTCCTGTTTCTCACTCTAAATTGCAGTCAGCCCAGGGCTAACTGTTTTAAGTGCATTTCTCTGGATGGTTCGCCATGAGTTTGCACATGGCATTCCTGTCCTCTTATGGTATAAAAAACCTCCCATTCTCCCATAGGCATAGCTCATTGTAGGTTTTAATGACAGAAAGCTTCAGACCTGTAGCACAAGGTGAAAAGTCTGAGGGACTCCTTGAACTGAGGATAGAGATTGGATGTGGGTGTTCATATCCTGAAATAAGAAAACTTTGTATTTTGTTTCTATATAGAAATCTTCAAAATCAAATATAAGAAAAAAGGCAAATGAATTGAAAATAATCTTCAGGGTTCATGGTGGTAGAGGTGGTATTTCAACACCATGATTTCTTCTATCACTTATTTTCCTATCTCCCTTTTTCTGTCTTTATATCTATCATTATTAATTATCTATCTTACTTACCTATATTTTCAATTATCTATCATGTATTTATCTATTATATTTATCAGTTATCTTTATCAACTATATCAATTATATTGTCCTATTATCTAACTCTGTCAATTATCTATCTACATAGATAATTGTATCTATGTATCTACCTATCTATCTATCTGTTGGCATAGTTTTATCTACTTTATATTTGGATTCTTATGTCTCTACCTTCCTTCCAACCCTATCTATCCTAATATCCTCCAACCCCCCAACACCAGGTAGAAGAGAAAATAGGTTAGTGGGGAGAAGGGGCATAGGTCTCTTAGCTACTTCCTGCTGGTTAGGGTCACTGGGTTCCTTGAGGCAATAACAATCTCAGTTGTCAGGATATCCAGCAGCCCAGCTAACCAGCAAACAGAAAAGGCAATAGCAGGATGAACCAGCAGCAACCTTCTTCCTCCTTCAACTCTTTTCCTCTGTCTCTGGTATTTATACACTCCCAGAGTCTTCAGAATTAAACTATCTGCAGCTGGCAAAGATCATGCCCCTCTCTGTTGCACACAAGGCAATCATAGTTATCAGCTGTGTACAAACTGAAAGCAGCCTCATATCCCACAGTTGATAGTAAAACAACACATATTTGCATAACATAACTCAGTTCTTAAAGAAACCAAAACTTCTACTACATCTATCTCTCTATCTATCTATCATCTATCTTTTTATCTATCTCATTAGTTAAACCTCAGATTCAGAAGCTTCTGTTAATGATGTTCCTTACCTTTTGTCATATCATTACTATTGGTCCACATAAAGCAGCCATTTAACTTTAATTTTAAAAACTTAATAAAATTTTTGTGTACATTTTATACTGTTCTCTTCCAATATAGTAACCGATTCCCACACATCTAAGCAAATTCTTTTGTTTGTATGTGGTCTTTATTGTTATACATTTTAAATTCCATTTTAATAGTTCTGTGTCTCTTTCTGCATCTTCCTTCCCCCCCTGTCCTAACTCTCATGTACATCATAGCATATATCAAGTATGTTTCTTTTTACCTGTTACAACAAACATACTTCACCTATTCATGCTCCCCCTCTCCTACAACTTCCAACTCTCTGTCCCTCTTGTATGCCTTCTTTTAGGTATCTGTGTGGGCTATTTGGGCTAGGTACTCAGGAATGGACCCTGTGTACACGACCTGGCCTGACAGACTGTGAACACCAGATTGTGTATACCTGCAGCTTCTCAGCTGT
Organism: Pachyuromys duprasi; assembly: GCA_028658305.1. Lineage (NCBI taxonomy): Eukaryota > Metazoa > Chordata > Mammalia > Rodentia > Muridae > Pachyuromys > Pachyuromys duprasi. Next base: position 128,337,991 of record CM053764.1, read on the forward strand.
GGGTGATACTCCCACCTCTCCCTCTCCTTCCCTTCCTCTCCCACCTCTCCCTCCCCCTCCCCCCTCTCCCCTCCTCCTCCCCTTCCCTCTCCTCTTCCCCTCCCCCGCCCCATCCCCCATCCCCTCCCCCCTCCATCTCCCCTCCCTCCCTAATAATACCTGGCATTATGAAGCTTTCTAATACCTCTTCATACTATAAGAGTAAAGTGATATTTTATTTCTTTCTTTTAAATGGATATCATTTTAAGGACAATTTTAATGGCTAGAGAGAAGGCCCAATGTTTAAGAGCAGTTGCTGCTCTTGCAGAGGACTTGGGTTCAGTACCCAGTACCTACATGGAAGCTCACAACTAGTCTTAACTTTAGTTTCAGGGCATCTGATGCATGATTCTAGCCACCATGGACACAGGTACACTTGTGGTGCACAGACAAGATGCAGACAAATCACTCATCTATATTAAAAACATGTAATAAATACAACTTTAAAAAGAACAAAGCTAGGTTCACAAAGAATTAAGCAGAAATTACAATTTCCCATTCTATTCAGTTCTGCCAAATTAGCATGTCACCACCTCCTACAATCAGTATCTTGCACCAGAATAGTGTGTTTTTTCCAACCAGTGAACCTGACTTTATCATCATCATTACCCAAATCTCTAGAGTTTGTTGTGGCTTGCTCTTGGTCTTATAACTCCTTCTCCTTTTCCTCCTACTTTGGTGTTGTACATTCTATAACATATACTGGCATGCAGCTACCATTATAGTGTCATATGTTACAATCCAATGTCATATAAATTCACCATGTTTAGCCAGTTCACCCTTGCTTTCCTCTTTCCCTATGATAACCACTAATGCTTTTACTGTTTCTATAGTTACCCCCCATCCAAGAATGTTATATAATATAACATAAGACAGCATATAGTCTTTCTCAGAGTGGTTTTTTCAAGTAATAATATGTAAGTTCAGTAATTAAGCCTTACTAATAAGGAAACATGTAAGGCTCCTCCCACTCTTTCCACAGCTTGATTATTATTTTTAGGACTAAAATAATAGTCTATTGTTAGGCATATCACAATCCACCCCCTTGACTACTGAACAATGTGTAGTTACTTCCATGCTTGGGCAATTATGAAAAAGGAACTATAAGGATGTGGTGCAGGATTTTGTGCAGACATAAATTTCAGTTCATATGGACTTTAAATAAGGACCAAGGAGCATGGCTGCCATTATCACAATGGAGGGGTGTGTTTAGTTTTGCAGCAAATTACCAAAGCACCCCTTAATGTAGCTGTACCATTTTGCATTCCCATTAGCAATGAGTCAGTGTCTTTCTTGCTCCATACCTCCTAATAGTATGTGTTAGTGTTGGTCTTCTGGGTTTTGCTCATTCTCATAGTTGTGTGGCGGCATCTCATTGTTTTAGTTTGCAGCTTAAAAACAAACTTTTTATTGGTTCTCCATAAATTTCATATCAGGTACCCCAGCCCCTCATCTCCTCCCCTCATATTTGCATTCCACCTTTGCAAACACCGTCCCCTGCAACAGAGGGGGAAAAACTCATTGTGGAAGCTGTAGTGTGTCACAGTGTGTCCCATGCTATACCCTTTTGTCCACACTTCTTTGCTTGCAAATGTTCACTGCAATGAGTCATTGATCTGTTATAAAGCCTCTGGATTCTGCTACTCTATCAGTCCTGGAACCTCATTAGGACTCCTCTCAGATATCCTTTTGTTGCCCTTCATCATGAAGATCCTGTAGTTTTAGATCTGTAGGACCAGCCCCATTCATGCCCTCCAATAGTTCATCCATGGGTAAGATGTTGGGGTGGACCAATTCAAAGCCCTGAATCTGAGCCTGAGAGGTATTTGAGCTAGTTAGCCCACTGGCTTTCCTGCTCTCACATCCTTGGGGTTGGCTCACCAGCAACCCCCATTCCTACCCCCTATTTCTACATCCAGGGCCAGCTCTATCCTGCTGCCCTAGAGAGGTGAAGGACCACTCTCCTGAGTGTTGCATCAGGTGAGGAACATGTCCAGGTCTTCCATTCTCATGACCCCAGGGCCAGCTCTCTTGCCTGCATAGGTGGCAAGGGGCAAGGGAGGAAGGAGGGCATCTCTCCTTCAACCCTGCCATCACACAGCAGACAAGGGCCAGGGCCAGCTCTCCTATGCTCATACCCTGGGGACTGGCTCCCCCATTCTCTCCTCCCTGCAGGTGGTGAGGGGGGAGGGGGAAGTAGGTTCTCTCTTTATCTACGCCACCACACGGGAGATGAGTGGCAGTGCCAGCTTTCCCACGCTCACCTGGTGGCGCCACCTCACCCACAACTCCTGCAATGTGTGGGGGCCAGTTTGCAGCTTCTTCAATGGCATGTGAAGTGGACCATCTTTTCATGTATTTGCCTGCTAGCTGCATATATTCTTTAGTGAGTTGACAAAAACCCTTGCCTACATTGAAATCTAATTGGTTGCTTTCTCGTTCAGCTTTTCAAGCTCTTTTGTATTTTGGATAACAAATTTTAATGAACCATATCTTGTAAACTCTTCAGTCTATGGCTTCTCTTTCTATCTCTTGATAATGTGTTTGACAGAACATACACTTTTAATTTTAATAAAGTCTACTTTATCTATTATTTTGCCTCACAGGCCATGCTTTTGGTGTTGTATGTCAAAAGCCATCAACAAATTCAAGGCTGTTTGTATTTTCTTCTATGCTACCTTCTAGGTGTTTTACAATTTTGCAATTCACACTCAGTCAGGTTTATGCTGTAGTCTGAGGTAATTATAGTGAAAGGTATAACAAATAGAAAAACATACCTTGTTCACAGAAAGCTTTCATTGAGTCTTGTCAAAAATTGTTACCTGTAACCAACCTGTAATTGCAATTGATGAGTGCCATTCTCACATTAAAGTAGACTGATACTTTGATTTATGACAACACACAGCAGAAGGAGAATGGTGAGGACTCGTAGTCAACACTGACTTGTTTGACACTTGCTGATAGTTTCATTTTATTTGTGGTGCTGGGGCTCAAACCCAACAGCTCAAGCACCCAACAGCTAAGCCACATCTTTAGCATTAAAAAACCTGTTTTATTGGAAGACTATTTCTTTTTTTTTCATGTTATTTACAATGTTACAGTCCTAAACATGATGCACTGTGCATATGTGGAGAAGGGGTGCAGAGGTCAAACATGTCATTCCCAAACAGCTGTTCACCTTGTTTTGAAACAGGATCTCTCGCTGGGACCTGGACTTTGCAGGCTGGCTGGCTTGCTAGGCTGGCCAGCAAGCTCCAGAGATCTATTTGCCTGCCTCCCCAGCGTTGGGGTTATAAGCATATGCCACCATACATAGCTCTTTACATGAATTCTGAAGATTCAACTACTCAGGCCCTCATGCGTGTGTGGCAAGCATTTTATTGACTGATCAATCTACCTGGCCTATTTATTTAAAATTTAATCTCTGAGGCTAACCTGTAAGCTAGGTTTGTGATCTCCCCCCCTCTCTCATACACACACCAACCAACCAAACAATCAAACAACAAAAACAACCTTAATTTAAACATCTTAAGGAGAGGAGAAAGGTTTTGGCATCCTCAGCTCTGTTGATTCTGGGCTATGATGATGAAGCAGAATATTATGGTGATGAGAATGCAAAGGCTGTTGAGCTTGTGGCAGAAAGCATGCAGAAAAAAGGGGCAGCAGAAAGAGCCACTGCAAGATACAGCCCGTAAGGAATATCACCAGTGACTTTCTCTCAGTTAGGGCCCACTTCTGCCTTTACTTCTAACATCTCCCACTACTGCCATCATATTATGACTCCTTTAGAGTATGAGCCCATTGATGAGGTCAGAGCTCTTGGGTCCAGTCACTTTTCAAAGCCCATTAGCCAGCAGCCAGACCCCAACACACAAGTCTGTGACAGACATTCCATATTCAAACTATAATGGTGAACAGAGAGCAAGACAAAATATTTGAGGCTTTTTGATCAATATAATACTTGGTGCTGCTATTTATCTGTCAATATATCATAAAAGATATATCCCGTATATAATATATCACAGAGACACTGTGTGAATTAACAGGTATGTTCATTTTCTAGAAAGACTTTGAATAGGTTTTGAGTTGGACTGGGGCTATTGACCACAGTGTCTCTTGTTCTACACAATGCTAAGCGCCCCTTTTCAGCATTGACAACTTTTGTGATGTGATTGTTTTCATGATGGTCAATGCCATGCTGTCACAGAGAGCTGGAAGGAATGCACGGCAACACATCTGTAGAGTATTTTCACCACGCAGCTACAGAAGAAGATCAGGAGCAGGGGCCCATGAGGGAGGCTAAAATGCCACATAGTTGTTGCTACCTTCAAACCATGCTTGTCTGTGCTTCTTGCAGAAGACAGACACTTTCATTGCAGTTGCTAAACGCATACATGGTGCAGGAGTCAGAGAGCGTGGTAAAGAACACTGAGAAACTGGAGTCTCGCTTGCTGCTTTATACTGAGGGAGAGGTGACCTATCAGGTAAGAGGCTGTGCCCTGTAGGCATCTCACAAGGCTCTTTCTCTTGGGATCTATCATTGGAAATTTGTAGGGAAGAGAATGTGGGGAAATGTGGTTTAGCTTAGTTGTATTGCCACACAGCAAGGCCACGCCCTCCTGTTATTACCCCTTCTCCTTTTACCCTCCATAGAACCAAGTGTCCTTTTATGTTTCCCTTCGATCTTGAGACGAGTACCTTAATATCATCTTCTAGCTCATTGGCTTGCTCTTCATCTCTGTTTATTTTGCTATATACTCATCTATTCCTATCTATATCTGTTGTGGTTTTTCATCCCATGCCTAAGCTCTTAGAATAATGACTCATGAGGCTCAAAATATATATCTACAAATACCTAGGACATATAGTTAGGCACTTCTCTGACTAGTTCATAACTTAAAACAATCCATTTATACTAATCCACATTCTGCCACATGGTTGGCTACCTTTGCTCAGGTTCTATGCATCTGTCCTCCTCAGATCTTGCTGTATCTCTCTCTTGTACCTGACTCTATCCCAAAATCCCTTCTGCCTGCCGGATGTCCCACCCCTTAGCTCTTGCTTCAGCTATAGCCACCAGATTTATTATTGACAGGTGAAGTTTCCATACAGACACAGGATATTCTCTCAACATATATTTATTTCTACAGAGACAAAATAAGAGAGATTATTATATAGAGACCCTTGCTACACTGCTTGCGTAAACTCACTATGTAGATTAGGCTAGCCTCAAACTCACAGAGATATATCTGTCTCTGCCTCTTGAGTGCTGGGATTAAAAGTGTGTGCCACCATGCCTGGTCTTACATTATTAATTTAAAAATTGCATCTATTTACTTATCCATGTGTTTTTATGTGTGAGTCCCTGTACTATAATATACATGTGGAGGTCGGAGGACGACTTGCAGCAGTTGGTTTTCTGTTTCTACCATGTGGGGCCTGAGGCCAGAACTCAGGTCAGGGTGTATTTTTATCTGTTGAGTCATCCAGCTGGCCCTAGGTATGTTATCTCTATTGTACAACTTGATCCTTTTTTATTTGCTATAGTCACCTTAAGCCCTGAATGTAGTCATCACTTGAGTTTCCTTGTCCATCTCTTCTCATAATTCTAATAAAGGTTCTAGGTTGTTGATGTTTTTATCTTCTATAGCAGGTGTATTCCTTTCATGGCTTTATGGCTATGTTGTGCTAAGAACTCCTTCCCTGGGAGTGTTAGCTACCAGACATGGCCATATGTTGACAAAGGGCTCAACTCCAGCATCCATTTACTTTCAGGTGAACTAAAGCCAAGAAGAACACAGGACAGTCTTAGGTCTACAGAACTATGGACAATCATTTTCGCTTTCCTGCCAGGCACAAAACATTTCTCTTTAAAAAGATTTATCTGTGTTTATGCATATTTGTGTGTCTGTGCGAGTAACTTCTGCATGTGTGCCTGCAGAGGCTAGAAGGGGCTGGAAGGTACCCTGGAGCTGGAGATGAAGGCGGTTGTGAGCCTCCTGATTTGGGTGCTGGGACAGAACTTACATTCTCTGGAGGAGCAGCCAGTGCCTCTGATACTTTCTCTGGCCCCTACAGATACTTTCTCTGGCCTCAGTTTTCCATTTGAACACTCCAAGGAGTATTTAAACTCTCTTAGCATTAGCATATAAATTCTCTTTCCCTTAGCATTAAGTATATCCTAGGCATCTTGTACCTGGGTTTTTACATTGGTTTCGACTATTCTTTGGCTTGCCCCTTTTTTGATATGGGATGGTCATTTTTGTTTTATAAACATATGAATACAGTTTTTGATTTTTTTAGGACTAAACTAGGTTGGCATGCACTTTGCCATCTTTAAGCCTCTTGTGTCTTTTTTTACATAGGCATAACCAACATTTTTCCCCCGTGAAAATGTCTCACGTTTAAAAGGATAAGGCAAGTTCCAGAGCAGTGTGACATTATCTCTCTTTACATAAACCTAAAATGATGTGAACCCAACCTTTAGATCAGTAAGGATATAACATCTATTAATTAGAAAAAGAATTTACATGGTAACCTTAAGGAAAGTTTTGTCATTTTGAATCTTAGACTATCTCTGTAAATGGCTAAACAGCAGGAGTTGCCATCCTAGCTTTTATTATGTAAATAAGCTTGATCTAGAACTCAGAGATCTGCCTGTTTCTTTTTACTTTGTGTTGGGAAGAAAGACATATGCCTTCACCAACTTGTTTAGATATTTATATATTTTTAAAATCAGTATCATTGTAACTCAAAGCCTTTAAATGAAAATTAAACAAAGAGACAAGAAAATTTTAAGTTTGGGGTCAATTGTGTCAATTTATGCTGTAACAAACAAAGCTCAGTTGGTTAATTTTTGGAAATTAGTTTATGTTTCAATAAATTGGCGGACCCTTACCAGAAAGAGCTGACAAAATATCTTGCAGCCAGAGAGCTTTGAATTTTAGTCGTTATTAATCTAATTATTAAGAAGAGTGCCCTTTTTCTTATCTGTAACTTAGTATCCCAATCCTTGTTTTTTTCCCCATATTCTCCTTGAACTTTCTTGGAGAAGGCACGGAGAAGAACCAACACCATTAAACATATTGCAACCAGATCCGTGACTACGACAGCCAAAATGAAGCCAAAGGGCATTAAAACACCCTCTGCCGTGGCAATTTTTTTTTTTTTTAAGATGCAGTTTAGGCCAAACTCTGTCTAGAGGTTTGTCTGTTTCCAGTTCCTTTCTTTCCTGCCATGGCTGTGGAGCTGAGCCAGTTGAGCCAGCCGCAGTATAAAAGAGCCAGGCTTGTTTACCCCTCAGTTAAAATGCAGCAGCAGCCAGTTTTGTTATGGAAGTCTCAGGTCTGCCCACAGGAGGCTGTCTTTTGCTCCTGGGCAGGTTTAAGGGTCTCTCTTAAAGAGACAGTAATTTATCTGGGAGTTTTTAGGTTTTTAAGTTTGGGTTTTATCACTGGGAGCTTATTCCCCCCACCAAATTATGATAAAGCATGATTTAAAGGATGTGGATACTTGAATTAGTTGGGCACCACTTGTTGTAAGTAGCCATTAACATTTTCTATTGGTATATCTTCTGGTAATGCTGCTGTTAGTCCTAAGCAGCTGTATAACCAAATTACCACACAGAGACTGGGTGTTTTTAGTTAACCTAGAACACAGTGCTGGGCAATAGTCACTCCCTCCTAAACCTCCAAGCCCTCACAGTTTCCTAACATTTAGATTTCACACATTATAGTTGCTTTTTGTGATATATTAGGCCCAGTCCATCTCTCCACCTCGTTCCATGATCTCTCCTCCAGCTCTGCCTTCTCCTAGCTCTCCTCGCCCTCTCTCCTCACACTCTTTCCTATTCTCTGGCTCCTCCCAGCTCAACATTGTATCTAGTTGCTTTATTTTGTTTACACACAGTTGAGACAGGATTCTTAGAATAAATATCACAATACAATATCCAGATTGAACCAGAGAGGGGGAGGGGGGAAGAAATCAGCATTTGAATGAACAAGGGTAAGGTGTATACATTCCAAAGGAACATTACACCAACACATGTTGAACCCCACTGCTTGGGGTAATTCCCAGGGGCAGCTGGTCAGTACATACTGGCGACCTTGCCATTCCTTCTCACTCCTAAAGGGCTCAGCCCTGCTCTGGTTGTCTCCTTATGACATCTACAGCTAGGCTTGGGCTGCTTTTCCAGGTGGCCAGCAGGCTGAGGTGACCCCCATGGCAGAACAGAAACTCTGTTGCCTTTTGACCTCTTTGAAGCCACCTCTTCCACTGACTGCTGAACCCCATGCTAAAGCTACTCCCACCTTCCCTCCTGTAAACTCCTCAGTACTGAACCTCGTTGTTATTGTTAGTTCCTCAGCTCTGCTTCCCTCTGGCTTCTCTGGGGTTGATTTCTGGAAAAGTGCCCAGTGGTCAGTGTAGTTTTTCATTTTGACAGGATGAAAAACATGGTTTATAGGATGAGCAGGTGAATCATAGCATCGGGAACTGGAGACAGGAGGAGCTACAAATGCGCAGCAAGAAAGCCTTTGTTCTACATGTGCCTTTTATTTTAATTAGTGTGTTTACTACGCAAGCATGACGTGTGGGGGGAAGTATATGGAAAACTGAAAACAGAGCTGAAATAAGACTTCAACAGTGAAGCAACACTGTCAGCCACCTCAGGCCCGTTATTGTCTCTTGAGGCAGTAATTTGGCACCCCAAGATTCATGCCCATGGCATTTATCCGACCCCAACCCAGCCTCTCCTTGTAGTTGGGTTTCTGCTTTCTTTTATATTCAGGGTTAACTCTCACACCCATGACACATCCACACACTAAATACACATTTCATTTTCTTACAGTTAGTAATTGCCCCTCCCTTGAGTTGTTCAGGGACCCCTGTGTGCATCCTAGCACGCTTGCAGTGGAGTTTTCACAGCATCTTATAAGTCCCAGCCCCTACTTCTTCAGAGTGGGCACCCCCTTCCTGCTTTGCCCTAGTTTGTTATGGACACTTCTGCTTCAGCATCATCTTAGAGATTTTCATTGCTTCCTCCCAAGACAGATCTTCAATTTCCAAATTTGTATCTCCTTCTTTGTTGATTCATTCTTTTGTTTCTGTAGAAAGTAGTGCTTTCTCTAGCAGACTCTGAAGTTCGTAAGAGGTAAAAAGTTTGTGTGTGTGTGCATGTGTGTGTTGTGTGTATGTCTGTGTGTGTCTCTGTGTGTGTGCATATGCATGTATATGATTGTGTCTGTGCGTGTGTGTGTGTGTGTGTGTGTGTGTGTGTGTGTGTGCAGGTATATGCACCTAGACACAGAGACCAGAGGAAGACTTTTGGTTTCCTTCTGTATAATGCTCCATCTTATTCCCTTGAAACAGGGTCTTTGAACCAGCAGTTCGGCTAGCAACTAGCAAGCCCCCTGTGATCCTATTCCTTCTGTTCTTACATAAGCAGGCTTGGCCAAGCCACATGGGTGGAGGGATTTGAACATGGCAGATGCTCTTACTTACTGAGTCACCTTTCCAGTTCTTGCCTCCAACTTTTGGTCACCCACTGCCATCACTTTAACAATCATTCAACATTCTAAACTAAAACTTCTGGACTCTCAACAAGATTTTTCAGGCCACTTTCCTCCATTTATATTATAGGCATGTTCATTCATGAATTGATTATTTTGTTGTCTGATATAGTGTCTCCCACTGTATCCCAGGACAGACTCAGATTTTTGGTGCTCCTCCTGCTTTAGCCCCCTAAATGCTGGACCTCCAAGGCATGAGCCGTTACATTCAGCTTTGACACATGAATTTGAGTCCATCAATCACCCTTGTCTCGGCCAGATATTAAGTGCAGATCCAACACAGAATGTCTTGGGAAAGAGGGGTGGCCTGAGGCTCCCTCTTTGCTGGTGCAGACACAACTGGGTTGTGCAGACTAGTGAATTGGCCCCATCACCTGGTCTGCCAAACTCTAGATCAGTGGTTCTCATCCTGTGGGTCACAATACCCGTGGGGTCACATATCAGATATCCTGCATGTCAGATATTCATATTATGATTAACAATAGTAGCAAAATTACAGTTATGGAGTAGCAACAGAATAATTTCATGGTTAGGGGTCATCACCACATGAGGAACCGAATTGAAGAGTCTCAGCATTAGGAAGGTTGAGAGCCATTGCTTTTAGTGATGGCAAAGGCAGCAGAGCTTGCCCATTGACAGCAGCCTGACTTGGTGGCCGTCCTAAGAGGCTGTGGCTCCCTTCAGGAGCTCCCTTGCTGAGGTATTGGGTGTCTCTCCTGGGAGTTCTCTTGTTTCCTTCCTGCCATCTGTCAACGTTATGTCATAACTACCTCCTTCTGCATAAAATGGCTAGAATAAATCTATATTAGAACTAGTTGTGCCGATATGCACTGTGGGCCTAATGTCTTTATTCTGCTACAAGACACGAGTTTGATTTGCCATGGAATTTTAATTGAGTGCACACTCCTCAAAGATTAGAAAACATTGCTCATTGACTCTGCCGAACAAGAAGTCTCTATCCATTTTTCCTGAAGCTGTGTGTGAGACCTGATTCTTCTCTGTACAGCTACTTTTTTTTTTGTCCCAAAGTGATACCATTCTCAAACTCTTTCTATATTATCAGATCTACAAGTGGTCGTATTTTCAAAAAACCAAATTTTAAGTATTGTGTGTTGTTTTATAAAAGCTCCCTGTTTTTTTATTGCCTCCTCCCCATTCCTGCCTTTCCCCCTGTAGGTGGGGAGTGCTTAAGGAGAACTGAACACAGAATCTGCTAGGCAAGTGCTCTGCCATGGAGTCATGTCCCCAGCCTCCCAATTTTCTTTTCATCAGAAGCAATCACTTCAACCTGCATATATAGTTTCTAAATATGTAATTTAATTCATTTTTGTGCACATAAAGTAGGCCACAACAAGTCTTTCAGTATTGTCACACCTGCGTGTTATATGCTATCTCAAGAAAATATATTATGTGTCTATGGGAGTTGATGACTAGCTTGCAGCTAAAGAAACATTGAGGCTGCATGTATTGGAGATTTAATAATAACAGTTGCTGGAGAGGTTTTCTTCCTCCCAAGGATATCTCACTCATTTAGCCTATGCTTGAAAATAGTAGACACTTATTTTCAAGTTAATAAAATAGGTGATATGAGTCCATAAGATCTTTAACCTCAGGCAAAAGGGAGGATTACAGCCAACTGAATGCCTTTGGCGGTCTAGAAAGTTGGTATGAAGCTTCTTGACTAAGCCTGATACTCAAGGATTAAAATACTCCTTCGTAGAGTTCTGTATAGAATTCTATAAGAGATTCTGTTGCCTGGGCAATGGGCAGAATCCCATATGGCCACTGGGTCATATTTGAGCAGCCACAGAACCACCACTACCATCAGCACCAGTACTAGCAGCAGCGGCAGCAGCAAGGACAGCAGCAGCAGCAGGGAGCAAGCCACTTCCAAGCTGCCTAGACTTCACTGCTCAGCCTAGATCAGCTGGCTTCTGTAATAATTAGCACAATGTTTACCCTGTAAGGAAGTGCATCTGGCTCTAAAGCAAAAAAGTAATAAAACAGGTACAAACATCATTCCCTCCTTAGCAGATCTGGCATCCCAGAATATGTACATGTATGGGAGAGATAAGGGAGGCCGAGAACTGACGTGATTTCCTATTTATGTGGACATAGCAGGCTTAGGCATTCACAGGAGGCCCTTTTGGGGCAAAGGTGGCTACTGTCCAACCGTGAAATCAGACATACCTGCTGTGAATATTGTGTATCTCTCAATTTTTCTTGACACTAGCAACTCTAGTTACTTGTACTTTAATATACTTTAAGTAGCCGAGGATGAGAGTTGAGGAGAGAGGAACGCAAACTGGACCGTCATTAGTTTGAATGTGTGTGTGTGTGTGTGTGTGTGCATGTGTGTGTGTGTATGTGTGTTTGTGTGGTCAAAGCATTGGCCTAAGATTTCCCAGGAGAACCAGGGTAGCTTCTAGCAAGACACACTCAGACCAGCTTGTCTACTTTTTGTATGCAGAGCTGAATTAAAAGGAAGCCTGGCAGCCTAAAGTTAAGTGCCAAGAATATTGACCTTAGTTTCTCTGAACACTACCAATAAGTAATCGCATGCAATTATATGTGCATCAAAACTTCCCTAAAATAAAATAAAAACCTCAGGAAGAAACATCTAGTATATCATGAGATCTGTGTACCAGGGCAATAACCTAGATTCAACAAATAGTCATAGGCCTGATGGGAAATGGAGCAGTGTTGATCACTGAAGCATCTCCTAGAATGAAAAGAGGTAAACAGTTGGAATCTGTCCAGGTCTGTGCTTCTCACTAAGTGACCTGTCTGCTCCATGACAGGTGATTGTAAGGTCCTAGAAATCAGTTTTCTAGTTCAATCCATGGTGAGATGGGCCCACAGACTCTTTCTGTCACACTCAATTCTGCCTGCACCACACTTGCAGGACTGTGCCAGCTATCCCAATTCCTTGGGCACCATGGGGTTGCTGCTCAGAGTGCCGCTAAGGAAAGACACATTTGTCCCTTGTGGTTAGGCAGAAAGAATGTGAAAGGAACCATTCCATATATTAAACAGAAGGTATGGGTAGGAAATGAACAAACGGAATGCAATAAGATAAGGGAGATTACTTAGCCGTGATGGCTGGATGGCTGGAACTTGAAGAAATTCGAATATGAGAGGTTCTAGTCAAGCATTTCCCTCCCTAGAAAAAGCAGCTCTGGAAAGTAAGCAAAAGTAATCAGAATGTACTAGTTCAAGAGAAGAAGGTGTGGCACTTGGAAGGGAAAGGTAATAACTGCAGTAATAATGTTCAGGCTCTGGCACTTTCTGAGGCCAGTTCAATAAAATGTAATGTTAACAATTTCTTGTGGAAAAAAAAATCCAATCAATGGTTTCCGGCCTCTCCCTCTGTTCTACCCGACTTCTGCATGGATTAGTCATTGCTGTGGCTGCTCCCATTTACCCAGCACATCCCTGAGACATTCTGGGATATTAAATAACAACAAAGTAACATCTGACATCTGTGCTACCCATTTAAGAACAAATACTAATTAAAACTTTATTCATGAAACATTACCCTGCTTTTCAAAACCAAAAGGCCTCCTCAGTGTCAGGGATTGATTCCACTGCATTCCAATGTAGGTTTCTTATTGTGTATGCTATAGATGATGACATCACACTTCCATTTTAATCCTAATTGCTCTATTTACAGACAGGGCAATTTTTCTTATTGTTGTTTAATAACCCAATCCCCCCCACACACACACACAACATATACACTTGTCGATGGCTGCATAACGTGTCATGCACTGAGCTGGGAAGAGCTGGAGGCAGTATTTTTAGAGTGCCTCTGTTTACTCAAGTTGGGTGATAGAGTCCACAACATTTGGCTTGAGTGTCCTTGGGCCAGGCACCCCAGATCATCTTGAGGGTACTCGAACTAAAGCTCTATGAAGCCAATGAAATGACCTGTTGAGAACGGCTGCAACCAAACCCTGGAATCACAATTATGAAGACAGACGTACAGGGTATGGAAGGATGCAAGAGGCTGTCAAGAATGTGAAGGAGAATAAATAAAAAGTTTGATTGGGAACGGCTGTAACAGATCCCAGTGTGTTGTCAAACACAAATTCTTCCTCAATTAAAAAACAAACAAACAAACAGTGCTCAACTTTAGTATTAACAAAAACATCACATAGAAATGATCATCAAATAGAACCCGATCTTGATTTCCAGTTCTCCCTCATCTGTGTAAGTGGTCCAAGGGATTATGTTCTGTTAGCATCTTGTCTAAAGTCTCTACTCTTCAACATCCCAGGCTGTCTGTGTGGTGATGAACCTATATTTCTAGTTTTAGACTGTCCTCTGGTTTCATTGTTAAACATTGCTTCAAATCTTTGCTTTATCAACTGATTCTATAGGCCTGTTCCCCAATAGGGTGCCCTGAACTCTTCTGACATTTACTCTACCTGTACACCTGAAGATTTTATGCCTCTATCCTTCTCATCTGAACAAGCCAGCTTATAAAAGAGAGCATTTAATTGAGGGTAAGCTGTCTAGTTTTACATCAACTTGACACAAACCAAAGTCATCTGAGAAGAGGGAACCTTAATTAGAAAATGCCTTGATAAGATCAGGCTATAGGCAAGCCTGTAGGGCACTTTACTAATTAGTGGATGATGGGGGAGGGGAGGAACCACCCCATTATGGGTGGTGCGATCCCTGGGCTGTTGGTCCTAGGTTCTATAAGAAAGTAGGCTGAGCAAGCCATGAGCAGCAAGCCAGTAAGCAACACCCCTCCATGGCTCGGCTCCTGAATCAGCTTCTGCCTCCAAGTTCCTCCTTTGCTTGAGTTCCTGTTCTGACTTTCTTTAATAATGAACAACGATATGGATATATTAGCCGAATAAACCATTTTCTGTCAAAGTTGCTTTCGTCATGGTGTTTCATAACAGCGATAGTAACCTAAGACAGGGTGTTTGCTTACAGTTTCAGAGGGTAAGCTCATGACCACCACAGCAGCAGGCAGGCATGTCATGGCACTGGAACAGTGACTGAAAGCTTACTTCTTAATCCACAAGCACCCAGCACAAAAGGGAGGCAGATTAGTCTACTCTGTTTGAGGTGCTCTTTGTATTGGAGCTAGTTTAGGTTAGCTTTCTCCTTGATGATGTGATTGGTGGGAGGCAGCATTGAGAAATTTGTTACATCGGATTGGCAAGGCTCAGACCCTCCCTGTATGCTTTCTCAAGCAAACCATTTAATTCCTTCGTGTTTCAGTTTATCCTGCTATAAAACAAGTGTTTAAAGCAGCACTTATCTTGTAGCGCTGTAGGATAAATAATCTGGTACCTGACATGTATTAAAAGCTGGGGCAGCATAGCTAGTCTCGTTATGATATCATGGGCATCACAGGTGTCTCACACAGTCTGAAAGAACTTTGTAAGAGCCATCCTTAGGTAAGCCATGATTATCATTTTATAGCTCATGGATGACAAGATTCAGAATGAAAAAAACTATAGTAATAAAATTATTAATGAGTAGTACCTGTTGCATGGTTTGCTACATGTCAAACACTGTATTTGGTTAACATAATAGCATCAGCACAGGGTTTTCCAACATTTCACATGTTTACCTGTCACTGAGGATGTTACCAAGTGAGTTTGATTCCACGAGTCTAGGCTGGGACTCCAGGTTCTGTAATACATTTCTATTAAGTTTTGAGGTAACGCTGCTGGCCTTGGACCCATACCTTGAGTAACATGGGTTAAATCTTAATCTTAAACCCACTTGCCATAGACGATCTTTGTCCATATGTTACACAGAGCAAAGTTGTAGGAATGAATAGCATTCTTAGCTCTATTATATTTCTCCCGTGATTCTGCCTATGAAATATTTGGCAGAGTTTAAACTTTATCAGTTGCATACTCCATATTAGGATCATTGGGGGCTGGCTGTATGACTACAGGGACATAAACAACTGTCACCAGAATGGCTTTCCCAGCCATATCTGAAGAAAACAGAGCAAAACTCAAGCCCAAAATGAGTGGCCATGAGTCATCAATATTAAATTAGACCTTTGTGGAAAATGAACATGGAAGGGGAGGCTGAGGTTTGCCTTTTATTTTGATTTTTTTTCTAGTTTTTAACTCTAGACCTAGAATTATAACTAGGTCCTAGTTATAATTCAAATGAAAGGACAAGAAGCTCTCAACAGTGCCTGATTTGAGGATCTCTCAGAAAGACCCCCATATGCCCTCACACCCACACATCCATATATGGACGTTTTAAAGAGAAAGACCAAAAGAGGGAACCAGAGAAAGCTTTGAACAGGGTGAGTTACAGGGAAGCATAGGCCAGACTGGCTACTGTTTGAGTAAGTGTGCCTGACAGTGCAAAGATGATGAAGGGAAATGGCCCTCATCCAGAGGGCAGAACGAGAGCTGCTAGTCTCTGGAGAACAGACGTGGGCTGAGATGAAGACAACACCGTCAGGGGATAGGGAAACGACAAGCCCCATCTCAGTGGCAGAATAGCAGTGAGTCTTTGAGAAACTAGAGATAAATCAAAGCATGGAGGGATGCACAGTATCTGTGTGGTTTGAAAAATGCATTATTAGGTCAAAGGAGGGAAGTTAAAAGTACAGAGAAAAAATCACATTCTCTTCTCTAGAAACCAGGCTTCGCTTAACACAAAGGTTAGGTCTAAAGTAGAATGTCTTGTCAACAAAGATCAATATTATAAATTAACAAGGAAGGTCAACAAGGTAGTTCTAGAATAGCTGTGCATTAAGTCATGAAAATAAGAAAAAGTAATCATGTTTGAAGTTTGTTAGTTTTACATTTTTCTGATTTATGAGAAAATTACCATTTTCACTTTTGTATTTCACCAACATCTGACAAGAAGGCAGCAAAGGTCCAAGTTTCCCTGCTGAACATCTAGCCTAGGAACCCATCAGAGAACACACACAGAGAGGTGACTGTCACCCATGGTGCTGCCAAAATGACATCAATAAATCATGGGATACACCCAAGAGGTCACGGTAAATCATTCAGAGCTGTTATTAATATTTTAGACGTGTTCATTTTTAACAGTGTGTTAAATTTTAGTGTTTGTATTTCATTTTAATTCAACATTTGATAATTGAAAAATGAGGTTGTTAAATTCTTACTTTTTTAAAAATATCATTTAAAGACTAAATAAAATAAAGGAATGAAAAGGTGCTAGATTCTTTTTTTTTTTTTTTTTGGTTTCCAGAATTTCTGTCTGGCACTTTGCACACCTAGTCTCTTGGCACACAGGAAGAGAATAAGTACTGGTCGTTTTTGCTAAGTTAAAATTCAAATCCCCCTGCCTGGCTGTGGGATCTCACTTCATGTGACAGTGAGGAAGTTCAGGGAATGGGAGGCCTTATGCAAAAAACAATAATGTAGCAGCAGAAGGGAACCTGACTAGGACTAGATGAGCTCCTGATGTACCTGAAGGTGGCTTACGGCTCATTATTAACACTAAAATGCACACCCAGGTGGAGATTTAAGATGCTAATGACATGTGACATTGTGAGATGTGTTTTCTTAATCAGTCTGCTTACTTTGCCTGCTACTATCCACATATTGCTGTCTAACTCCTTGTTTGGGAGACACAAGAACCTGGCTTCTCTCTAGAGAAGTCCGCCAAACCCTAAGATCTGCCAATGTTAGCAGTACCGTAGCTGGGAAAGTGAACAGTTTGTGCAGGACCTCACTGGCATTGAAAGCGTAAGTGTTAGGGAGCATCATAGTCTAGAACCACCTGAAACAACAGGCTACCTGAGCCCCCAAAATCTTCATTGTCAGTGCTGGCTCCGGAGAAAATGGTGAATTTTATGCATTACCCTATAGTGTCTTCCTACCTCTTTCTGTGGCCCGTCTTTTGGTTTGTCAGCTTCAGGAGAGGCATATAATATAGTCTTTAGGACTAAGTTTCTATACCTATTTGTCCCTAAATAATCATTTTGATCATAGACGTAGAATACACTGACTGCCCAAGCCTTGGATGTGGACATGGGATAAAATTAGAGTAATTTGACTCAAGAAGGAATGGAAAAGGTGCCTCATCAAAGGAAAAAAGAAGTTTGTTACCAAAAGAAGCAGGGAAAATGAATTCTGAGTAGGAAAAATTAGAGAGGGACACTTGAAATGGCTGTTTAAATTGAGTTGGCTTGAAGGGAAAATGCATTTTATAAACTAAAAGGCACAGTGCGATTTAAAAAAAACACTCTCCTTTTATTAATTGATGAATTGCTTCACTCAGAATCTGGAAATGAAAGGCTTTGAAAGCCTGCAGTCTGATTTGATTAGTGGCACATCCAACATAAAGTCATGCAAATGAAGCCAGCACAGACTTTTCTGGGAACGCAAGGCTGGGGTACATTCTGTTTGTTTGTTTTCATTGACGTTATGGAGGAGAGGATCTTGGCAGAGGAGTGCAGGGGTGGTGTGGGGTGGAGTAGAGGGGTAGTGGGGGATGGGAGGAGCGGGGGATGGGTGGCGGAGGGTGAAGATGGCAGTTAGTTGTGATGGGGTGAAGAGGAGGGTGGTGGCAGGAGGTGTGGGTGGTCAGGAAAGGAAAGTGTCTGAAGGGCATTGCCTATCAGGAAAATGTATGAGCAGCGAAATATACTTTCCTCCTTCAAGCATATTTCTTTATTTTGCAAACTAATATTGATTCTCTTAATACAAATGAAATTTATATGCAATTTAGTCTATGTATAATGTGGTAAGTTTATCACATAAACATCATCTTTAAGTGATTGCTACTTAACCTAATTCTCTTTTTCCTGGAGAGATTTCCCCCCTTAGTATTTTTATTGATCAGAAACCCATACAAACACTAACTTTAGCAAGATGATGAATGGAATGCCCTGAACCTTCCACCTCCCTACGAATAAACCAGTTCAGCAGTAACTCAAAAGCAAATCCTTGTAATGAACACCTCAGCTCGCATTTGCCTAAGGAAACATCTGTCTTTAGTTTGAAGGACAGTTGGTTGACAAAAGCTGAGGAAGGCCATCACTACCAGCGCTGCCTCACAAGGAATCCTGGAGCTGAAGTGAAAAGACACTAAACAGCATGATGGTTTAAGAAAGCATGGAAGGTACTGCTCAAGGTGAGTATGTAGTCTAATACAACATGTTGTTTTATTTTAATGTTGGTAAGATGCTCACTTTCAATTTTGGTATAAAAGTTAAGGACAAAAGTATTAAAATACAATAGATTCAGGATGGTAGACTGAATTTTTATTGTGTATGAGTTCATATGCACACATGTATGTAGAGGACAGAGGTCCACTTTCTGTGTCTTCATCAATTATTCTTCACCTTATCTTCCAACAGATGGGGGTGGAGGTGCGAGGAGGATGAACCAGGAACTAAAAAGAAGAAAGGCTGGGGTCAGCAGACATCTTTTTATTTTTTTCCCTTTTTTTTGGTGTAGTATAATTTTAATTTTGTTCTCCACAATTTATTCATTATATATATCAATTGAAGAACCTCCCTCAATTCCCCAGTCCCGCTCTTCCTCCCTCTTCCCCTCATCTCCTTCCCCTAGTCCACTGTAAGGGGGAGTTCTCCACTATTGCCATCTGCACATAGTTTGTTAAGTCTCATCAGGACTGCCTGGATCCACTTCCTCCGTGGCCTGGCAAGGCCGCATCACCAGGGACAACTGATCAAGGAGCAGTCAACCGAGTTCATGATAAAGGCAGCCCCTGCTCCCCTTACTCAGAGACCCACATGGAGACTGAATTGCTAATCAACCACATCTGAGCAGGGGGTCTAGGTCCTCTCTATGCATGGTCTTCCTTGGTGCATCAGGCTCTGCACATCATGACAAGTCAGAGCCTTTTGGATTTTAGTTATTGAGCCCACTGTTCAGGTAGGTGAAAGATCAGCAAGAAGGAAAGCCTACAAGGGAACGAGTGACTTATGGCGTGCAGGTCTTTATTTGGACGGGGAACCTCCAGGGTTGTACAACTAGCCTTGGAATCAACACAGAAGAGAAGAGCAGAGTGAACACAATTGATGTTGGATCCCTGTAGCTGGCTGATGCTGCAGAAATTCTCTGTCCTTAAGATGACTGCAACAGTGAAGCACCTTGAGAAGGTATGTCCAAGCTTCTTACTTTGGGATACAAGAGCTCCACATTTCCTATTCCCACAAACCACTGGCAGGCTCTGGGGAAGTCCCATCGAAAATAAACCGGCTGAAGGAAACCAGTCAGCGACAAATAAAAACCAGTCAGCGACAAATAAAAACCAGTCAGCGACAAATAAAAGGGGGGGGGTCTTGCTCTCCCATTAAGATTGGTGGCTCTGCATCCAGGGGAAGTTCTGGGGGCCAAGTGGACACCCCTGATTTCATGTAGGAGATGGTAGATTTTAGGGTACAGGACATGCTCCGCCACCCCACCCTCAGTCGCTCCATCCTTCAAGTGGGACTCACAAAGGGCTCCTTGCATGGTTAATCCTGAGTATATTGGAGGACACAAAGGAGATATTAAAGACACTCATGGGAGTTTCACTGAAGACAGGAGATGAAGATAACTGACATGTGAGACTCTCTGAGAGAAGTCCTGCTCCAGATGTGGGTAGCACCACCTAAAAGGCTAGCCGCTTAGATGGAACAAAGATGGAAGAAGTAGGGAGCCAGCCAGCGTGTGAAAGGCCAGTTGACATCAGGCAAGTGTGTCTACTGCTATTGGGTATCAGATTTCAGCTTTTAATATATGTAGTCACACTAGTGATTCTCCAGAGGTCTTAATGTCTTCAGCCTCAGCCTGGGGCTGCCTCATTAGTTTTTATTATTGTGTGGCTTCCAGCTTTTTACGCTGAGCACCAGCTTCTTTGTTTCTCTAGACAGCATCTGATTGTGTAAGACAATCTAATAAATCCTATCATATATATATATATATATATATATATATATATATATATATATATACATATACATATGCATTTTATTGGATTTATTCCTCTTGATAGCTCGGACTAGTAGAGTTCCCAAGACCTAGATGTATTACAAAGTGAGGTATTAGCCATCCATGGGAGCATATTGGGCAAATCTTCTGAAAGTCAGTTTCTCCTATTTTGCAGTAGTTCACACAGGGCAGCAGGGCCGCTGAGAGCTATTTCACCTGGCTAAGGACCCAAGCCAGCCCTTGCTCACATGAAGGAGAGTATAGAATAAGACCAGCATAGGGACACTCTTGCCTTTAGAACTGACCACTTTAGAAGATGTAAAACTTTTATTTTTTATCAATATTTTTTCTGTATTTGCTATCTGTGCGTATATATATATATATATATATAATTTATATGCATACTGCTTACACACAGAGAATGCACATACACATAAATATTTTTCTTTATTTTTTCTATTTTTTTCATTTTAAGCACTCTCTTCTTTTTTTCTTTTAGTTTATACTTTAAATTTTCTATTTTGGATTTTTAATACTTTTTTTTTTGAGACAGGGTCTTTTGTATCTCAAGTTGGCCTTGAACTCACTTTATAAGCTAAAGACAGCTTTGAATTCCAGATCCTCCTAGTAACCTGACTTCTCCAAGTGTATAGCCCTCTAGTAAAGGATTTGAAAGATTATGAAATAGATGAAATAAACAACAAAAATTCAAAGAGTAATATTTAAAATGGTCAATTTTTAATATTTAAAATAATATTTAAAATGGTGAATTCAAAGATGAATTCTATCACCTATTGTAGCTAAGCTGGCAAAACTTCAGGACAATTGAAGAGCACTAAAAGCTGCTAGAGAAATGTGTCAAGCCACATATAACATCATATAACATCATTTCCGGCAGAATAGCAGCAGATTTTCTACAGAAATCCAAAGGGTCAGGAAGGCACAATATGCTGTATTTTAAACACCAAAAGAAAGGAACTGCAACATATGTTACTGTATTAACAAAATCTTCAGTCAGAATCAAAGGAGGAACAACTTCCAAGATAAGAATAACTAAAAAAATTAGCGACAGTAAATAAAGAAGTATCACAGAATAAACCTAATGAATCCTATGTGCAGAAGGATAAACAAGATAAATAATCATCAAAGCATAGGGAAAATAATTTACTGTGTCAGAAATGTAGATGATCAAATAAGGAGCAGGAAAGAATCAAACATTAATCATTTGACCTCTAAAATTAATAGAGAAGAAAAGAAGTGAATGTGGATTTTCAGAACAACCACAAGAAAAAACAAATTATAGGAATTAGTGCATGCCTTTCAACAATAACCCCGAATAGAAACTTATCCAACTGAAGAACACAGACTGGCTAAGTGGACTTGAAACAAGACCCAATGTTTTACTGACTGTAAGAGACCTAACTCCCTAGCAAAGACAAGCTGAAAGAGGAGCACATTGAAAGTGAGAGAATGTTAAATGATACATTTTTTAGCTTTTGAAGATTTATTTATGATTTTTTAACTAAATGCATGTGTGTGGGTATCTGTATGAATATGTGCATGTGAGCATCTGTGCCCGCTGAGATTAGAAGTGTCAGATCCTCCAAGCTGGAGTTACAGGAATATATGAGCCATCTGACATAGGTGCTGGGATTGAAACTGGGTGCTCTACAAAAACCATCCCTCCAGCCCCTGGGAAATAATGTTATAAACAGTCTCCAAAAGCAAGCGTAAGTAAATACGCTTCTGTCTGACAAAACAGACAGTAAGGCATGATCCACCAGAAGAGACAAAGAAAGTCAGCACATATTGGTAAAAGTCAGTCCAGCAAGAATATGTAAAGAGTATAAATAAATGCTCACCAGCTATCAGAGCACCCAACTTCATAGAAGAATATATTGGACAGAAATGAGAGGTTGTGCCAAATACAATTGGCTGTCCTCAATACCTCACTGTCACCAACAGATCATTTCAATAACAAGCTGGCACAGGAATATCAAAGTTACATCAAACCATGCAAAATACAGACCTAATTGAATCTACAGGCTACTCCATCCAACAGATGCAGAAAAAACATCTTTTTCATTATCTGACAGCACTTCCTTCAAAACAGATAAATCTTTTGACCATAAAGCTTGTCTTCACAAATTAAAAAACAAATCCCACACCGTATCAGATCATAGTAGATGGAATCTGGAAAGCAACAAGAAAACCACAAAGGAAGGAGTCCTTTGAAACACTTCTCTCTGGACAGGACCTGACTGTTGTGATTGTAAACACAGAGCAGCTGTGGCTGCCTGCACAGGACCTGCACAAATCAAACAAACGAAAGCCATGAAGGTAGGAAGGGGTGTAAGTCGGGAAAACAGGCTTTGCCCAAGTGAGAGAAGGATGAGAGCGACATGAATATCACAATGCGTTGGATATATAGATGAGATTGTTAATAAGAAAAATATAATCCAACTACATAAAAACAAAAATACCCCAATAATAGGAAGGCCATAGATGAAAAGTTCAGACTCACAATACTCAACAGTGAAAAACTGGGAGTTTTCCCTTTGAGATCAGGAGGAAGGATGCCTGCTCTCAGCATTTGCATTCAACACAACACTGGAAGTCCCAGCCAAACAATTAAGAACAAAGAAATAAAAGGCATCTAAATTACAAAGGGAGAAATAAAAGTGTCTCTGTCTGAAAACATTATATACTTGTAAAACCCTAAAGACTACATTAAAAAATGAAAAACAACTGCTGGGAACCAGTAAGTGACTTCAGTTGGTTGCAGGATCCAAAACCAACATATAAAATCAGTTGCACTTGTATACTAAAATGCATCAAAATGAATTGTCTTAAAAGGAACTTAGGAAAATGTTCTCCTCTACAATAGCGCCAAAAAGCATTAAAAAATACCTGGAGTAAATTAAGAAGGGGGATACTTTTTTCTTTTTTCTTTCTTTCTTTTTTTTTTTTTTTACTAAAACTATAAAATATTGATGAAATTGAAGGACACACATACCTTGAAGCAAAGTGTCTTGTGTTCCTGGACTGGAAGACTTACTATTACCAACAACATCCAAATTACCCACAGCAACCCACAGAACCAGCACAACCCCTATAAAATTTTGGTGGAGTTCATGTAGAAGTAGAAAAAGGCCCTGCAATTCATAAGGAATCAAAAGGCCCCCAAATTTCCAATCTGATTTTGAGAAAGAAGAACAAAGCTAGCGGTGTATTTCAAAATATGTTACAAAATGGTGGCAACCAGCAGCCCGGAATCCTGTAGCGATGACGCGGAGGTGGCAGGGAGAAAGGGGGCGCTCAGAAGTAGAGCTGCACATACTCAGCCAGCTGCTCACCAGGGTTACACAACGAGGAAAGGACCGTTTCCACAAACCATATTGGGAAAAGTACCTCCTTAGGCCAAAGCCCAACTAGACCTTTCTATTGCACTTCATACAAATCAACTCGAAGGGGTTAAAGACCAAGATAAGACACAAGACTTAAGAGTTCATTAAAGGAAACCAAGGAGAAGCTTCTAAATGCTGGTCTTATAACTGAGTTCATGGATCTAAAGTCAGAAGCACAGATAAGAGAAAAGAAAGCAAGTGGGGTTAGATCAGATGAAAAGTTCTGCACAGCAAAAGGAATAGTCAATAGGGAGAAGAGACAGTTTATAGAAAGGCAGAAGAGATTTGCAAAACCGTGTACTGAAACCTTATGATGCTATTATATGACATGATCCACAAAGTTCATGCTTAAGAATCACACAATTGAGTTATTAAAAATGTGGCATTTTTTAATGCTTAAAGTCAGTCTGCGATTTTGTGTTGTATTACATTCATAGATAAATATCCTAGAGTACACACAGCCACATGTATTCTGTGTGCCTCAGGTTGGCACACATGAATAAGGGGTTACTCTCCAAAACATGTAAGGAAATTACAGGTCAGTAGAACAAACAAGCCCTTACCCTAATAACCCATTTAAAAAAAATGGACTGAAACAAAGAACATGGCCAGCATGTATTAGAAAAAAAATGCTAAATGTCATTGTTAGAAACATGCAAATACAAGCCATAGAAAGATAGCATCTCCATCTGCTAAGGGGATTTTTATAAAAAAATAAAGATAAGGACATAGAGAAATTGGAATCAGTGTATCCCAGTTTCAGGAAAGGGGAAAGCTGTGTGAGGAGGCTATAAGAACAGCACTGTTTCACAGTCCTACGATCTCACTTCTTGGCATTCATCCAAAATTAAAATTATATTCCCAAAGAAATGCATACATCCCAATATTCATCCAACACTGCTCACAACAGTTAGTGAATGGAACTAACTTGAATGTTCACTGGCATATGAGCAGATAAAGATGTGGTGTACATACGCACACATGAGTATCATTTTCAGTCTTTAAAAAAAGAAAGCTTGCAATGTGCAAAACCATGAATGACTCCTGGGATGTGATGCAAAACGAAATAAGCTTGCTGCAGAATGACAAACAATTCTTCTAAAGTGTTTTCTTTTTTCTGTATTTTTTACTTTTAATTTTTTATTAATTACAATTTATTCACTTTGTATCCTCCCTGTAGTGCCCTCCTCCCTCCCCTTCCAAGCCTTCCTCTCCTACCCTTTCTCCAGGGATGCCCCTCCCCAAGTCCAAATGATAGGGGAGGTCTTCTTTTCCTTCCTTCTGATCCTAGTCTATTAGTCTTATCAGGAGTGGCTGCATTGTCTTCCTCTGTGGCCTGGTAAGGCTGCCCCCACTTAGGGGGTGAGGTGATCAAAGAGCAGGCCAATCAGTTCATGTCAGAGGCAGTTCCTGTGCCCATTACTATGGAACCCACTTGGACACTGAACTGCCATGGGCTACATCTGTGCAGGGGTTCTAGGTTATCTTCATGCATGGTACTTGGTTGGAATATCAGTCTTAGGAAAGACCCCTGTGCTCAGATTTTTTGGTTCTGTTGCTCTCCTTGTGGTGCTCCTGTCCTCTCCAGATCTTACTATTTCCCACATCTTTCATAAGATTCTCTGCACTCTGCCCAACAGTTGGCCATAAGTCTCAGCATTTGCTTTGACAGTCTGCAGGGCAGAGCCTTTCAGAGGCCCTCTGTTGCAGGCTCCTATCTTGTTCCCTGTTTTCTCCTTCTTCTGATGTCCATCCTCTTTTCCTTTCTGGCTGGGGATTGAGCATTTTAGCCAGAGTCCTCCCTCTTGACTAGTTTCTTTAGGTGTACAGATTTTAGTAGTTTCATCCTGTATTATTTGTCTATATGACTGAGTATATACCGTGTGTGTCCTTCTGCTTCTGGGATAGCTCACTCAGGATGACCTTTTTCAGTTCCCACCATTTACCTGCAAATTTCATGATTTCCTTGTTTTTTATTGCTCAGTAACATTCCATTGTGTAGATGTACCACAATTTCTGTATCCATTCCTCAGTTGAGGGGCATAATCTGAAATAGTCAAGTTCATCAATCAAAAAGTGCAGTGGTGATGAGTAGCTGGGAAGAGAGAGCTGAGGAGTTGCTAATCCACAGAGAAAAAGTGTTAGTGAAGGTGTGGCTCCTTCGTGCTCTGGAGACCTGCAAGACATGGCACTCGCCACTAGAGCTGCTTGCTTACTTACACACTGGGGGACAGTGGGGACACCATGCCCTCAGGTAGAGTGTTCTTGTCAGGAGCAGTTTTTCAGAACGCTCATAGCTGCTCCCAGAACCCAGGAATCTCCTGCTTCTATGACTAAATTCAGGGAGCCGCTTCCACAGAGTTCCGCCGGGAGAAGACAGGTGTGCCCACATACTCAACGCATGCCCAGTGCCTTTACTGTGCCTTCTGGCTAGTCTGAATCTCATTTGACTCAGAGTGAAAGAAAATTCCCTTAGGTCACATGGTTCAGCTCTCGGGCTTTAAAACGTCTGTTGAATGCGTCCTTCTTTTCAAATCTCATTTATTCATCCTCCTCCACATTAAATGCTCATTTCCATCAAGAATGGGCTTTAATTAAACGAGAAACACATGAAATGGAAAAATCAATCTCCTAAAAAGAGACAGAAAAGCATGTGAATATATACATATAAAACTGTACATTTTACACTCCACTCTCACCAAGGGACAGATCATCCAGTCACAAGCAAAACAGAGAAACAAGGGCACTCACGGACACCCTAAATCAAATGGACCTAATAGATGTCTACAGAACCTTTCACCCTAGATCAAAAGAGTACACCTTCTTTTCAGCACGTCATGGAACCTTCTCCAAAATAGACCATATAGTTGGTCACAAAGCAAGCCTCAGCAGATACAGGAAGATTGAAATAATCCCTTGTATCCTATCTGACCATCACGGTCTAAAGCTGGACCTCAACAACAACAGAAATAACAAACGGCCAGCACATTCATGGAAACTGAACAACCTGCTACTCAAGGGCAGCTTGGTTAGGGAA